>JAJEJO010000956.1:557667-586660 GCA_020662805.1 Glaucomys volans | reverse complement strand
TTTCTTCCTCTTCGAATATTTTGTTGAGAATGTTCTGTAGGGCAGGCTTTCTCTTTGTGAATTCTTTAAGCTTTTGTTTATCATGGAAGGATTTTATTTCGTCATCAAATCTGAAGGTAAGTTTTGCTGGGTATAAGATTCTTGGTTGGCATCCGTTTTCTTTCAGAGCTTGAAATATGTTGTTCCAGGCCCTTCTTGCTTTTAGGGTCTGGGCTGAGAAATCTGCTGATATCCGTATCGGTTTTCCCCTGTAGGTAATCTGATTCTTTTCTCTCGCCACCTTTAAAATTCCATCTTTGTTTTGTATGTTAGGCATTTTCATTATAATGTGCCTTGGTGTGGATCTGTTGTAATTCTGTGCATTTGGTGTCCTGTAAGCTTCTTGTAATTGATTTTCCATCTCATTCATCATATTAGGGAAATTTTCTGATATTATTTCCCTGAATAGATTATTCATACCCTTGGTTTGTATCTCTGTACCTTCCTCAATCCCGATTACTCTTAAATTTGGTCTTTTCTTGATGTCCCATATTTCTTGGAGGGTTCATTCATGATTCCTAACCATCTTCTCTGTTTGTTCGACTTTGTTTTCAAGATTAAATATTTTGTCTTCATTGTCTGAGGTTCTGTCTTCCAAGTGATCTATTCTGTTAATTATGCTTTCTATTGAGTTTTTAACTTGGTTGATTGTTTCCTTCATTTCCTTGTTTCCTTCAAGAATTTCTGGTTTTTTTTTTTCTCAGAATTTCTATCTCTTTATTGAAGTAATTTTTTGCTTCCTGCAATTGCTCTATTAGCTGATTATTCATAGCCTGAATCTGCTCTCTCGTCACATCATTCTCTTCTCGGATCACTTTAATTATGAACATTCTGAACTCCCTTTCTGTCATTCCTTCTACCATGCTGTCTTTGGCTTCTCTTGATATATCATCTAGGTTTAATTGGGACACTTTCTTCCCGTGTTTTCTCATGGTGCTCATGTATCTTCCCCTCTGTTGCTTGAGGGGTGCTTGATCAAGCAGTGACCCAAGAAAGGCGCTGTCCCACTACCTCCAGGTTGGGAATGATCAATGCTTCTGGGCAGAGGCAGCCTAGTGTTGATAGACAATTACATACAGCAAGGTGGTAGACTCCGGGCCTGGGTGTGCCCTGGGCACTAGATCAAGTTGGGGTGGTGTCACAGATCTGTGCTCAGTGATGGAGACACTGGGCTTGAGAGCCCAGGCTGACCTGAACTCCTCGCTGGGGGTTCAGGCAGTGGAAGGTGGTTGCTGTCTCCTGGGGACACTGTAAGCTGGCGCCAAAGGCCCTAAGCTCCCCGCCAGACTACTCCAGACACCGCTGGTGGCCCCAGGAAGCTGGAAATGGATCCCCTCTGCCAGGGAAGCCGCCAAACTCAGAGCAGTTCCAACTCCCCGCCAGAGTCAGCGATCCCTGGGGCTCAGAGCCGACCTCTCCAGGTGCAGCTGGAGGCCCCAGGAAGCTGGAGATGAGCACTCTCCACCAGGGTAGCCGCGGAAGTGGCGTGGAATAGTTCCCACTCCCTGCCAGAGACTGCGATCCCTGAGTTCCTGGGCCGGACCTCCCCTGATGTAGCTGGCGGCCCCAGGAAGCTGGAAATGGACCCCCTCTGCCAGGGAAGCCGCCAAACTCAGAGCAGTTCCAACTCCCCGCCGGAGTCAGCGATCCCAGGGGCTCCGGGCAGACCTCTCCAGGTGCAGCTGGAGGCCCCAGGAAGCTGGTAATGGGCCTTCTCCGCCAGTTAAGCCGCCAAAATGGCGTGGAGTAGTTCCAACTCCCCGCCAGAGTCCGTGATCCCAGAGTTTCCCTGCTGGACCTCCCCGGACGCCTCTGGATGCCCCAGGTAGCCTGAGATGCTCGGTCTCTGCCTTGGAGGCCACCGGCTGGTGCCGGAGCCGCAGCCAGTGACTCCAAAGCACTGCTGGGGACCTGCACTCACTTGTTGGCTGGCGCAGACCCAGGTCGGTGGCTCTGAAGCAGCTGCCGGGCCCGGTCCTCCCGGATGGTAGCTGCCTGCAGCGGGGCCGAGCCCAGCCCGGCTGAGTTGGTTCTGGAGCGGCACCTGGGGACCCCTTATATGTGCTTTGAATATAAAATCTCGTTGAGAGTCATATTCCTGCTGTTTGAATCCTGAGCAAGTAGGAATCCACAGAGCAAGTAGGAATGCAGCCTTCCTCTAGCCCGCCATCTTGGATCTCCCTAGGAAAGCTTTTTAAAATAACTTGTGTGATAATTCTTGAAGTATAATTGGGAGTTTTCTTGGTGAAGATGTGATATGGGCATTTTCCAGCAATGTAAACACATACTAGATTGAAAATGGGTCTGATATCTCCTAGAAATGAAGGTACAAAGGAATGAACTGTGTTTGGAGAGTTAGGAGGAGGAATGGTTGGGAAGATCTGGGGCATGGTGTCAGCTCCTGGTGAAGTGCAATCTTTTAAACAATTAAAAGCAAAAGGTATGAGCATGGTAGATGATGTTTGAGAAAGGCCATGTTAGGTAGGGATTGGCAGGGGAGCCAGGAGAAAGGAATAGCAAGCATGAAAGGGCTGGTAAGTTTGAGGCAGAAAGACCATTGAACAAGCAGTTGAAATATATATAGCCAGAAAAAAAATATAGAGGGACAGAAATATATAGCCAGAAATGCTAGAAATGCCAACTAGGACCATTTTTGAGACACATCTTTAAAGTGATTTGAAGGAATTCAGTGATTAATAAAATAGGCCACTGAGAGGGGGTCAGCAGAGAGGAATCTATAATGATTTTGGGATTTCTCGCTTAGACAAGCAGTAGATGGTGATACTGTTACCCAAGCTTTCTCTCCTTGACACTCAAATCTTTGCAAAGTGGGCAAGTTTCTCCTTTTATCTCTTTTATTGCCATGCTGTCATGATATTATAGACTTTGAATGTCATGGTATTTGATTAATGTTTCCAGAGTACTTCTTGTGTAAAACTATGGGCAAAAAATCATGATTATTTTCAAATGCTTCAATGAAGGATTTATTTCCTACAAATGGCCTTTTCTGGTTCTCCACTTAAAAATTAATATCTTACCTCAGAATGCTTTTATAGTACTTTAGAGAGCATGGAGAAATATGTGGAATAATTTCTTAGTAATCACAGGAATGGAAGTGACAATTTTCTGTTAGCTATGCTGTGTATTAAATATTAAATTATGCTTTGTATTTTGTAATTTTGAAGTCAAATGAATACATTTCCAGTTGAATTTCTCTGGTAGTTACACCTGTGGACTTTGCTTTGATCTTTCCTGACTTTTTCTCCATTAGACTGAAGTTGTCTGCACAGAGAACTTGCTTACAGTGGAGAGTTGGAGTAACTTACCCTGTACACCACTTGCCCCCTTATGATGTAATATTGAGAGAGAAACCCCATCCTTTGAATTTGGTGGAGTTGGTGTAGGGTCATTCTGACTGGCTGTATATCAAAATTGTTACCTCAGAAACAGTTTGGCTCACCTCCCTTGCCTTTATTTGGTATGAATGATCATTTTATTTTAGTCAAATTCAATAAAATTCTGGTAGGGGAAACTAGAGAAAGGAGTGGAATTGAGTGTACAACATTTTTGCACTCTATAGTTCCTAGCAATACAGTTGTGTTTTTCAAATATGGGAAGTTGATCATAATGTCTTACTTAATTTTACTCATCCAAGTCTCTGTTCTCCATTGTTTGAAATTTTCTCTGTAATGCCTATATACTTTCTTATTTTGCAATTATTGTAAACACAGAAACTTTAGCAACTGAGAGCTTCACTTGTTGCAATGGAGAACCTAGAAGCCTTGAAGGAGACAGTCTCACCAAAGTCCTTTGCCACAACTATTTACAGAATTGAGCCTTCAATTCTCCACTCATAAATATGGACAATAAGTTAAAAGCAAAAACTAAGAAGCCTCTTGAAAAACAGCTTCCATTAATGCACATGGTTTAAAAATGCAATATTCTGGGAAAACTGAATCACTAATTTCTTTGCATGTGGATTAGAACGTGGCAACAGAACTGTGGTGAATTTAGTGGTACAATTTATGGAATTTGAGAATCTTGATACTGTAAGGACCCTGCAAAGCCAACCAGTCCAACTGGCCTACTAGAAACACATTAATGAGCTTTTAGTCCACACATTTCTCCCTCAGGAATGGCAAAGTCTTTAAAGGCCACAGGTAGAACCTTCATCTGAGAGTACTTGCATCAAAAACAATCAAGAATAGATCAGGGACTTGCCCATTTCCCACATCTTAGAAATACAAATGGCAGGTCCTTGTTTACTACACTCCATGTGAAAAAAAGCAACATCTACCATCTCCATTTTGATGTATGAAGGAAAAGACCTCTTGCCACAAAAATATGTTCATTTCACCTTCTGGGGGAAAAGAGAGGAAGTTCTATCTCCAGTGTGTTATGGGAAGCTTCATGAAATTATTCTGTATAGTTTGGAAAGATTAAAAGATTGATGTCAATGCCTTCCATGCACATACAAAACAAAAAGCCACTCTGTTTATGTTGACAATAGTTAAGCACTGAAAAGGAGGTAGTGAAATCCACTTCATGTATTATATGGCAATACTTTTGAACATTAAAAGACATTGTGCTGGGAATAAATTATGAAAGAAATATTAGATTTAGTTTGTAGGTTTTAATCATGGCATAATTCATTATGCCATTTACATAGGTACATATGGATATATTTCTTTTCAAACCTTGTAAGAGCCTACATATGTAAGGAGTATAATAAAACAAGCAAAACCCATATTTGGTGCTGAAAAGTGATTAATGTTATTTTTATGGCAATCTGATAGTAAAGTCAAAGTGATACAGGAAAAAAGTTTTCACTAATAGATGTTTAAAAATTACATCTTCACAAATCAAGATGATACAGTACTTAGAGCTAGAAATAACAGTGTTGTGTTTCCTGTTTTGAATAAGCCATTCTATAATTTTGTCATTGCATCCCTATTTAACTTGTACAGCATTATTTATTCCCATAATTAGTATTAACTTTCTTGGCAGTAGGCGATATAATTACCTTTAAAATTTAAATGGGATAAAAATGCCTTGAGAACATGGCTTAGAAAGTCTTAATATTTATTTTCAATTGCTTCTTTAATTATTCATTTATGTAGCATTTGAAAAAAATCTTGAGAAATGGAAGGCCACTGAGAATTGCTTCCTAGATGAATGGACTGGGTTTTTCAGTTGGTTAAGTGACATCCTGAGTTGCTGAGGCATTAATGATGCTTTTTCTTATTCTGCTTCTCCTAAAAGTAAGTTTCTGTCATTATCCCTGTCTCGCACCCTTCCTGGATATGCAAAAGCCCAGGGTTGCACAGCACTGGACTATAAGCTTTAACACCTCCATTCAATAGGGAAGGAGGTAATTACTTTAGCTTATTTGTAAATTGTCAGTGCCATTTATATGACATCTGACTTGAAGTATAAATATGCAGGTGATTATTTCCTTACATATATAAATTAATTACAAACTAGTTTATCAGCTTAATAAACCCTGTGATTCTAAATGAATGTCTTAATCTTCAAGAAAAAAATCAATGTTTCTAAAGATGGAAGAAAAAAAAGCTAGCCTCTTCTGAGTATTTATGAAGAATCTGAAGGGAAGGTTGATAGTTATTCATTCATTTATAATGTATTGAACATATCTTCATACATAATGTAGTTTTAATCTTTATGAGGGAATCCAAAAATGTTAAAAGAAGAGACTGGGATTTTGCCAATTGCAGTCATAGCACCTGGCACAGAGTATGTGCTTATTAAGCATGTGCTGAATAGGTGAATGAATTCCCTGGAGAACTGAAGAGTTTATAGAATAGCCAAAGCAATTAGAAAATAATCACAGGAAAATAGGTATGCAGTTGTGTGACACAAGGTGCAAACATAAAGATGTTTTGTCTGCAGGCCTTTCTTGAAGAGAAAATCTCTGAAATTGGCCAGAAACTCATATGGCATTTGGGGAGTTAAGTCTAGTTAAGTCTTCTAGGCGAGAGGAATTAGGTGACCAAGAGTAGAAGTAAGCATGATTTTAATGATTAACCAAATGAACAAATCAATTTTGTTTGACCTTTGCCAAACATTTATTACATGTAGAGCAATGTGCTAGGTCTTTGAAGGAAACAAATTTGGAAAATTCCATGCTTTCCTTTTAAGAAATGTATGACTAGCAAAGAAATTAAGATATATACACGAATAACAATAAAGCAAGGTAAAATATGTGGATGGCAGGAGAGTAGAGAAGGACACATCAGCCCAGCAGAGCAAAAGTATATGGTGGGAGCCAGATGATAGATGGTGCTAGAAAAGTATCAGCATCTTCACTAATCCCAACAAAGCACTGGGATGAAATCATGGTCATTCACGAACTTTTGGGGTCTTAGATCTTTTTGAGAAGCTGATAAAATTTCTAGATTGTCTCCTCAGAAAATCAGCAAATGGAGGGCTGGGGATATAGCTCAGTTGGTAGAGTGCTTGCCTTGCAAGCACAAGGCCCTGGGTTCAATCCCCAGCACCACAAGGAAGAAAAAGAAAATCAGCAAATGGAAATACCCAAACAATGATTTGTGCAAATGTTTAGACTTCCTGCCATCAAACTAGTGTGCCTCCACATAGTCCATGTATCTGCAGTTGAGCTCTTTGGCATACTAGAGCTCTTTGGTATAGTGGCTTTAAGAAGGGTAGGATCATAATTAAAATATAGTTTACTACCTTAGCTACTTGATTTGGGTAATTTTTCTAAGTCCTTTAAGTCTTGGTTTCATTATCAGTAAAACAAGGATAATGAAAACCTACCTTAGGGTGTTTGGGCATGGAGTGCATTTACAGAGTCTTGTGATTATATAGTAAGTCACCTAATTTTACTTTCACAGTACCATGTTTCTATGTAAGTTGCATCAGACCAAGGGAGTTGGCTGTATAGCTATATTATTATGGAGTGCTGTCATTTCTCTTTTAGTACCAAATCACTAGGTTATTTGTCTTTTAAAATAATTCTCAATATGCTAACATTGTGAGTTCATGTGGCAAAATTAACTGAGAAATATTATGTCACACTGAATTCTTAGGATAAGTGAATCAGAAAATGAGCCCATATATTTAGTACAGTGTTGTTCATTATAGTGTGTTAAAAGATGTGTGTCAAGACACACTCATATCTGTGTGTGTAATAGAATGCTAAAATTGGACATTGCAGCCCCCTGTGTTTCACTCTGCCTTCCAGAAGGGCTGTACTTGCACCTTCCTTAGGCACACCTTCAGCCATCTTCCTGTATTTTCCCAAGGTTTGTTTTGATTTGCTGATGGATGGAGATTTTGGTAGGATTATGCATACTCGCTCTCTCTCACACACATATGCTGTAAAACATGTAAAATAACAGAAAAAAACAGTAGGTGACAAATATACACTGTATTTGTTGTACAAACTTATAATGTAGCTTTACAAAACGATATTTGGCGAAGGATAAAATGAGGGTGGCAATGGTTGGTTGGGTATAAAATCAAAAGTTACTCAGCTGGTCATCATACAGGTGACTGAGGTTGGCTTTGTATACTGTGAACGTTTTGATTGTAGGACTTAAAAATATGTAATCCTAATTTTAAGAAAACTGGTGGAATAAATACTCATTATGCACACAAAAGCCTTTCCACTCAGCTTTTCATTGCTTTGCAGTTATTTTCTCCATAATAAAATGAGTAATTATTTGAAAGTACTTTTAGCACACTCATCGTGTGGGCTAAGCTTGTTCCTCACATCTACAATCCTTTCAATGGAAGTGCCAAAGATCCCCTGCCACCATGGGCCACAGCCAAGTGACATGTGAACCTGAGTCTCACAGGTTGCATGGGAAAGAGACGACTGCCAGACCAGCCTGCTCCTGAGAAAGATACAAAATGCAAGAATTAGAGACCAGCAAGGAAGTCTTGCCCAAGACTAGGCACCAAGTAGGTATTTCATATGTGCAAGGATGGGTGGATGGGTGAATGGTGGCTATTTGAGCTTGTGCTTATTCACTTCCATGATAAAGTTATCTCTTTTTTCAGAATAAGATGCTTGTGATTTGGTTCACTAAGAGTTAACATTCTATATTTGAACAATAACTTATAAAAAAGACCCTAAATTATTATTATTTGGGTGAATTTTCCTTGGGAGGGGTCTGAGAAATTCCCAAGCATTGATTTTGATAGGGAGTAATTCCTAAGCCTCATGTCATTGGTACAGTATATAAGAGAATAGTGATGCACAAGAAATGGCAGGCAATGAGATTCTCATTGTCGTGAGTTTTGGAGGAGCAGGAATGAGGGAAGAGCTGTATGTTTTGCTATGTCAAACTCTTGCCTGAGGTATTCCTCATCTATGTTGGAAGGAGGTGTAATCATAGTCCCAGCTTTACTTTCTTTAAAAGACTGTGAAAATTCACTGAGGGTCTAGATGTGAAAGTTCTATGTTATATAAACTGTAAAGTGCCTTGTGCATATAAAATGAGGGCCTCATACATCCTGAGTATACCTCTCAGACGCTTTAGTCTAACCAAATGGAATTAAATAGGTGATTTTTTAATGATTGTGGCTGTGAGAATGAATGTATCAGTTTATATAGTACTCAGTGCCTGAGTGGATTTATATTTGAGGTTAAAATATCATGTTTTAAGCTCTAGCTTTGGTTATACATAAACTTCCAGAATTGCACATGTGGACTTGTCCTTCACCACTTTTGCTGTCTTATGGGTGAGTGGTGGTGGAGCAGGGCTATTTTGTGGATTTTTGCCACATGCATGTAACATGTTGGTCTTAAGTAGGAGACATGTCTTTTTAAACATAAAGTATAATTTCAGGGCCTTTTGCACTCCTCTCTATTGATCAGTTGTAAGTATAATTTTTGTTGGCTTTCCAAGAAGGACTGTCCTTCATCCAACTCAACCTTTCTCTTAACAAAACCCAACCAAAAATAGTTTGTCCTTTCCTGGTCAGGGATTAGATTTGAGCTCCTCCCTAGTGGTAAAATACTTTGAGTTGGCTTATTTCCTCTCAGAAGACTACTTTTCTTGGATCACTAACTTTTAAAGTTGGCTTTTGAGAATTGGAGGACTATCTAGAGAGTTTCTTTTTATGAGGCAACATTACCCAACAGAAACTTTATTTCTGTTTACTTTTCACTATTTGAATGAATTTGTACCTGCTGTACATTAGTTTTACCCATCCCTAATTTCTCAGAGATTACCCTGAGAGCCTATGCAAACATTTTAACTGAAATAAGCCTATGTGCAATCCAGATCCGAAAGGTATGAAGATTTTAAAAGCATTATCACTGGAGAGGAAGTTATGGTGGCTATTTTTAATACGAGTAAGATCATTATGTTTATAATTAATTGGTAATATTGACCTTCCCTAGTCAGAAGGCTTTTGAATTAGAAACATTCAGCCCTTAGAATTCTGACTTCTTTGAATTCAGCAATGCCCAACAGTTTTAATTTTGAAGGAAGCTTTTGGTCAGCCTTGAAATTGGTACCTTTGGGTTCAATTCAACATATTCATGTGATATTATATGTGAGCCCAAATGGTTTGTGCTGAAAAGTGTAATATATTTCTATTAAACAGTTGTAGCAGGTGATATTACAAGTATGATTGATAAATATCACCCATAAATTGATGAGGCAGAGACACAATTTCTAATCTGGGCTCATGTTCAAAGCACAAATTCCTGTAACCACTCAAAATACCACTTAGGCACTTAGAACAAATATATACCTGACCACCTGCACAACAATTTGATTTTCTAAATGTTGTAGCAGAGCTTGAAAGTTTCAAAATGAACCTCAATAAGCAAGTATCAATTTACAGATAAGCACCCTAGTAACTACATTGAGAAATGCTATTGTAATTATCTGGTGAAATAGAAATCAAGCCATTGCAGCTGCACCATGTTGTACAATAATCTCAAAACGAAAATGTCTTCATTTCAACTAACACTGTCATCTTTTAACCTTGGGTTTGTTTTAACCTGTTTTTTCCCATATCCATTATTTGTATTATATATGTTTAGAGACCAAAGCAGTTATTAGACTCCGATTGCTAAGTGCAAATAACTGTGCACTTATTGGGAAGTTTCTCTAGTGTATAAGGAGAGGTTTAAATTTCCTAACTTAAAACTGGATTCCAGGTAGACATCTCCAACTGGAGACATTTCTGTAGGTGTTTAAGTACAAATTAAACATGCTAAAACCCAAATTAGAGTCAAATCTGACTTGAGTCAGTTTACTCTGAACCACAGTCCTAGGTGGTGAGAAGGGATCTGCTAGGTTGCTGCCTAGCTCAGACTTTGGTGCTGTCTCCCTGGGGTAGGGCCAGGGAAGGAGAGATGGAAGAACATTAACTGTGGCTGAAGGTACTTTAAAAATTAGCTTTGCATAATGGGCAATTCTTGCATATTTAAACAAAACCACAAACAATTTCAACCTGCTGAGTTATGCCTGTCTTGTGGCAAGAATTATTGGAGGGATGCTAAAGGAATATACAGGGTAATCTAAAACATGTACAGAGAGATTTTGAGGTTTCATCCTTGACTAGCACCTTTGAGCCCAAATAGTGACATTATTTTCTCATGGGTTTGAATTTTTTAATACTGATAAGGCAATTGGTATTATGAACACTTAAATAAAAGGCCAAATTCTAGTATAGGGGAGTAAAATCATATCACAAAAATAATGGTTCCTTTATATAACAAATACTGTGGCTTTTGAAATCCAATGCTCAAAGTTGCCATATTTTGTTTGAAAAGCTCCTTCCTAATCCCCTACCAAAATATCCCTTAATTTCATTTTTTTTTAATTACAAGCCTAATTAACCTTTTTTGTAAATTATCACCAATCTGACATGAAATGTGTCCAGGTGAGAAGTTTGTCCCCCTTCTCTCACATGCTTGTGCAAAAGTGTGTGTGCACACATATTCATGTTTGTTTTTGTTTTCTTTTAAGGAGACTTGAAGCCAACAAGCTCATGGGTTTTTAATTTCAGAAATGAGCAATATGGGATTCAATAGTATATTTGCAATGGAAATTCAAAGTCTGTGATTTTTTAGCAAATTCTGAATGAATCAGTGAAAACTAAGAAAAATGATAATAAAATGGAATTTCTGTAATAGTTTCTATTCTGACAAGTTTCTGACAATTTGATATATATTTGATACAGTCCAGAAATTGAGAAGTGGAGTGAAATGGTTGATCTTGTTTTATACATGCTGAGTGAAAGGCCAGGGAAGGGAGTGAGGCCACAGTTCATGCCAATGTTCTTCCAAGTCTCACATGTGACCTTGTCCTTTGCTCTCTGTTCAGTCAGTAATTCACTCCCTTAGCACACATTGAGTGAGCATGTATTCTGTGCTAGGTAGTGATAGGGTGTCTATGGGTTGCTCTTCTGAGTAGAACATTTTTTAAAAGTGAAAGCAGGCATGAACTTCTAACATAGGCTCCTGATTTGACAAATGACTTAACCTCTTTGAGCTTCAGTTTTCCCCAGCTGCCCATGATAGTAACACATGCACCAAGTGATGGGTATATAGTGCCAAACAGTGCCCACTACACAGTAGGCCCTACCAAAAGTGCTCATTTCTTCCTCTTTCCTGGAAGTGTTCCCACACCTAGAAACTTCTACATTTCTATCCAATACTTCATTATTCTTATAGAATGCTCTTTATTGGAATACTTAAGGTACATGCATCTTTTATTAGTGCTGTTTAAGTATTAATTAATTGGAGAGCAGGGTCTGTGCCTTATCTTTTCATTTTCTATGGTGCCATTAATTAATTAATTCAATAGTTTTTGATTGAATACCTCCATTCAGCAAACAAAATCTTAAAATAAAGATGAGAATGTATAAATACATAACATAAAGCACTTATGTCAAATGAAGAAATAAAAGTCTTTGGAGCTTAAAGATTTAACCTGATTTTTAAGAGGTTTAAGTATAATGTTTAAACAGTGAGTGACTTGTGGTAATTTCACTGACTTGACTCAGATGTGTGAATCATCAATTTTGTTCCTATTTGCTACCATTTGGCATTTTCATTGGAACAAGGAGAAAGCAAGTACAAGTGACCATCTCCATGGCACAGGGTTCCAATTTTTAAAAGTAGAACACTTTTTAAAAATACATTGCCAAGAACTAGTTTTAAAATCTTTAATTTTGTCCACTTTGGGATGTGTTTGATATTTTTTTAAGATACTTAACTTAGGAAGATTACAAAATTCTAAAATTTTCTCATGAAGGTGCCCTTGTTACTGTATATTTAATTAAAGTCAATTGCATGCATGTCAACTGTTGATTTGGCAACAGCATAAAATTTTATATTACCTTTCATACTAGAAAAACCTTAAAAGGTGCATTTTCAAATGTCATTTAGTTGATGATATTTAGACTTTTCTACATATTTCGTTTGCTCCTTAAGATGATATTGGTACTTAGGTAAGTGCTCATTATCTTAGGTCTCTGATTTCCCTTCTGCTTGATACTTGTGTAAAACAAGCAGCTTGTGTCTCTTGAACTTCCTGGTCTCTTACTAAACAATGTTCTTCATTTGTGGCACAACCAGGGATGTAGGGAGGTATGCCGTCTTGTTTATTAGATATTGATGTTTAAACATTTGAAGCTGTTTAAAAACTTGCTGGTAATGGTTTGCTCTTCCATATGGTGAAGCTCATTCCCCCTTCTTTCCCCTCTTTCTTCCATTTCCTGCCATATTGAATACCTACTATGCCCTCAACATATGTAAATGAAGCTGCTCTCTAGACATCTCTACTTGGATATTTCCATAGGCATCTCATACTTTGCATAACTACCATTAAACAGTTGATGACACTGTCAGATCCAAAATCCTGGTATTGCCTAAGATTCCTCCTCACTCCTTTATGCTCTATAGCCTATCGATCATCAAGTCCAACCTTCCTCATTTACATCAAAACGGTAGATCCAGCCCTTCGATCTTTACCTTTTACTGGGTAAGCATCATGTATCACCTGGCTTCTGCACTTGGCTTTCCTATCTCTGTTCCCCCTCAGCCTTATCCCCATCACACCCCACCTGATGATTTTTCTAGTTTGCAGTCAGGCTGATGTTTTAGTGCCTCTCATTGCCTACAGAAAGAAGCCAATCCTCTGGAAATGTCCTTTGACCTGGCACATACTGCATTTCTGGCTTCTCCCCAAACTCCCTCACATCTGCCTTCCAACTGCATGAAATGCACCAACATTGTCTCACCTGGGCTCAGTCTGCACTTCACATTCTCTGTGAAGACTAATCAAGTTAGGTACCTTACTTCTTTGTCCCTTCACCTAAGTATGTCTCACATTCTGTTTTAATAGGTTGTGCACAATTGTGTCTACCTGTATTTGCCAATAGCCTGGGAACTTCTTGAGGACCGTGAGTGTAGTTAAGTTTATTGTTATGGCCCCAGTACCTGTTACAGTGCTTATAACTTAGGAGAGGCTCAATAAATACTGTGGCATTTCTTGCTGTATTAGTTTGTTAGGTCTGCTATAACAAAGTACCACAGAATGGGTGGATTAAACAAGAAAAATATATTTTATCATAGTTCTGTTTGCCAGAAGTCTAAGATCAAGGTGTTGACAGTATTGCTTCTCTTGAGGCCTCTCTCATTGGTTTGTAGATGATGCCTTGTCTTTGTGTCCTCAAATGGCCTTCCCTGTATGTGTCTGTGTCCAAATCTCTTCTTGTCAGACGCTAGTCACACTGGATTAGGGCCCACACTGATGATCTCATTTTACCTTAATTAGCTACTTTTCACACCTTATCTCCCAAACCAGTCACATTCTGAAGTACTGGGAGTTAAGATTTCAACATGTGAATTTGGGGAGGGACACCCAGTTCAATCCATAATGCTTGCCTTTCAGACACTTGCAATGTAGTGAGCAATAGTTCTGCTGAAGACCTATCGTACCAAGCAGAGATAGAGAAGTTTGGAATGGACTCTCACAATGATCTGTGGCAAGTCAAGGAGTCCCCAGGTTTAAAGTGTATGATCTGTCCAAAACCATTTTTGGACAGTGAGGTTCTCTGTGTTCTAGATCATGGATTCAGTTGGCTTCATGTTAGAACAGCAATGCCCAATAGGTGTTTGGGAGACCAGAAATGAATGATGTCCTTTGTTAAAGTCAGCTCTACTGTCAGATACTGAGGGCATTTCCATAATTCTCTGTGCCCAAAGATATTTTAACTACTTAATATGTTAATGTTATCATTTTCAAATCTGAAAGCATATTTGAAAATTTTACCTGTAGCTCCTCTGAGTTGATTTACTACTGTAAGGCAAACTTGGATACTCAAAGTATTTGGCTGGCCTTGGTGCATTCGTATCTTACAGATAAATGGAGTCTATCAGTTATTTGTTTATTCAAAAACACATAAATTATCAATGGGCTATTCTTTCCTTAGTGTGCTTGATTAATTGGCATTGTTTGTAGCTTCTAAAATATTTTTTGTGTACACAAAATTCCAGACTGATGTATTGTTGATATACGAAATGAAAATGTTACCAAAATACTACAGGATTTTTCACCCAGGCCTGACATCTCATCTAATAGAAGGCCTGTTTGAATTGATAGACCCTAGAATGTCAGGGGAAAGCAAATGTCTAGGCTCATAGATTTTCCAAAGTAAAGAGGATGCTTGCCCATACTACAATTTGCAGGGAAGGATTGTCCGCAAGAGGGAACCTGATAAATCTAGCTGTTGTGATCAAACAATTGAGAAAGAGGATGCCTCAAACTGTCAGAATATATAACCATTTGCTGGCAAGTCAAAGATATCTCAGTGACCCAGCCAAAAGCCTTTTGTTTCTTACTTGACTGATCAGTTACACCCAGCTCCCTGGTAGTGTGGATTGTAGAAACGGGGAACCACAGATGAAGTAATAGGGGACTACAGAGACCATCTTGTCTAATTTGAACACTTGGAGGAAGTGGAATCCAAAGAAAAGAAGGAACATGCCCAGGGCAATATGTTGACCAGTGATAGTACTGGAACTGGTTTAGGTGCTCTGACCCTCAGTCCAGTCTTCTTTCGACATATCAGAATGATAATGACCCTGCCAGCCACCTCACCATTCAAAGGAACTGACCATCTCAGTTGGGAGGCATTAGAGTTTAGCAGTTAAGAGCATGCTCTTAGGAACCAAACTACCTGTTAGTGAATCTCATCCTAGCTCCATGACATTCAGCTAAGCAACTCCTATTTGTATTAGTTTTCGAGGGCTATGAGAACCAAGTACCATAAGACGTGGTGGCTTCAACAACAGAAATTTGTTTCTTCACAGTTCTGGAGGTTAGAAGTCCAAGATCAAGGTGTCAGTAGAGTTGGTTTCTTCTGAGAGCCCCTCTGACTTTGAGATGGATGTTTTCTCTGGTGTCTTTCATGGTCTTCCCACCTGTGTATATGTTTAATCTTCTCTAATAATGACACCAGTCAAATTGAATTCCGGCCTGCCCTAATGGCCTCATTCAATCTTACATACCTTTTTAAAGACTTTATCTCTAAACACAGTCACATTCTGAGGTATCAGGGATTAGGATCAATTTTTTGGAGATGGGGACGTCATTCAGCCCATAACCATTTCTTTAGGCCTCGTTTATAATATGCACAAAATAGTTATGATGATAGATAGATCGTATCCAAAAGGCTATAAGGATTAAATTACTTGGTTCAACACAGAGTACTTAGAATAGCATATAGCATATGGTACATGCTCAATGAGAGTTAGATAATGTTCTGGAAAGGTAGGTTCAGAACAGTTTTGAAGCTGTTTGTCTTTGAGTATACAAGCACAGTAGTAGTATAATCCTATTTTCTAATGGACTTTTACAACAACAAAAATGATCTAAAGCCCTTTAAATTAGACAGTATGTTAAACAGACTATTTTTTCTGTTTAAACAATTTGTTTAATTTTTAAGGCTATTCCAAATGGGTCAATAGAATTTGAAAACACTGAACCCTCATATAGAACGTTTGAGAGCTACAAACTTTATATTTAAAGAGACGATCCTTGACAAAGTACCTTTCAGGTAAAAACAATAAAATATACCCTTCCTCTACCCTCTTGGTCTTCCATTCATTTATTTTTTTAATTGGTACATTATTATTATAAATAAAATTGTAATCCACTGTGGTATATTCATAAATGCACATAGCATAATTTGGTCAACTACATTCCCCAGTTCTTCTCCTTTCCCTCCCATTCTTCCTCTCCTTTGGTGCCCTGCCTGTACTGTGCTGATCTCCCTTCTATTTTCATGAGATTTCTAACCAACTAGGAGTGGAATAAGGAGGAAGGAGAAGAGAAGGGAATGGGAAAGTACTAGGGAATGAAGTTATACAAATTTTGCTATGTGTATGTATGAATATGTCAGAATGAAATCTGTTATGTATAAGTATGATGCACTAATAAAATATCTAAACTAATAAATAAAAATTAAGAATTGCCAACAATCAGGTGTCAGTAGAACAGTCACAACAAACAAAAAGAACAACAAAAAGAACAACAAAAGATGGCATTGTAGTTCTGCTTGTACTTGTATTTCCATGAATTATTATTTAATAAAACTTTCCTAATCAGTCAATTAGCACTGGAAATATATTCTGGCCTAAAACTCCACTCTGTGAGGTTACAGGTATGAAATGTGAGCTTTCACAACATAAATACGTATGGATTGTTTTCATTTATTTATCAAACACTATTTATTTTAAATCTGTCTTACACTGGAGTAGGTGTCATCTCTGGTTTCAAGAAACTCAGTCTAGAGCTGAGACACATGATTACAGTGTAAGTGTAATGGAAGAAAGATGAGAAGTAACAAAAACTATTTTGACCTAAGAGAACCAGAATGGCTTTCTAGAGTATGTGATAAAGGAGCTAAATCATGAACTACAGGTATGACAAATGAAGTATAAGAAGGCCAGATGCAAGGAAACATTTAGATCCAGTGCAGAGCAGACACAAAATGAGGGAATATGAATCAGCATAGTGGCCACTGGATCTGTAATACCTTGGTACAGTTGGCACATCAGCCGTGCTGGGGAAAATGGTATGCAATGACACTGACCAGTATGTATCATGCTCAGTAGGTTAGACTTCTGTAAGGCGGAGTAGACTAGTAGTGATGGCCAGCATTATTAATTGATTGCAGCACTCATTCCCACTGATCCTGCTTGTGACCTTAAAATCCATCTCAGCACAGCCATTCAGGCTGCCGTTACCAGTCAACTGAAGCTGGCCTCTATCCCAGCTATAGGCCATGGCAATTATTAATGAGTAAAATTAAACCAGAAACATTCATTTTACCTAAAAATAATTAATCTTATAATTAGTGGTTCAAATTTTCTATAGTTTTTAGTTTGCAAAAAGTTCTTCCTTGCTCTCATTTGTTCATGTAATAGAAATATTCATCAGAAAAAAACTAAATTAGATCAGATACAGCAATTTGTGCTTACAGAGTTTGATGAAAAAACAAAATATAAAATTGTCCTCATATATTTATCTGAATATATCAGGCTCTTGACATTCAACAAAATTCTCAAATAATATCATATCATGGTCATTGGAATCCTGATCTAAAACTCAGCATTAGCAATTTTTAAAGAATGATGCATGCTTTTACGAAGGGCTACATTATTTTCCTCACAAATCCAAACAAAAGAAACCCTTAGAGTCACTGTCTATTGTAATAATGTAAGGAATTTGTACATGGTCTATTGGTGAGCATGTCAGAAGACTTATAGGCTGCACATGGATTTCTGGAAAACTTGACCTGCCTTTCTCTGTGCTGTTTTAATACTCATGTTCTCATTCAGAAAGGAAGAGGTCCTGTTATCAAGTTAAACTAGACTTAAGTGAATAACCTTGGTTTTGTTGAGCTTTGTACAAATTTTAAGAATTGTGTGCTATTAATTTATCACAAGTTAAACTCACATTTAGTGTCTTAAATGTAATTGAGAGATTGCACATACAAAGCTTAAGATATAATCGTATTGTCAGTTTACTTGCTTTGCTTATGTCGTATATGTCTGCAGAGAGAGAAGGTGCTACCAGTGATGGCATCCCAGGTCAGTCTTGGAGGAGGCTAACTCTGAGATGGAGAGTTGTGTATGTGGGAAGTTTCTGCAGGAGTGCACTTAGGGTCAACACTTGTGAAGCCTGTAAAGAAAAAGAAATAACTCTTCAGAGTTTTCTGGAGTTGAGGTCAGGTGCCGGGGTTTTAAATCCCTTCTTGAATCAGTAATTGGTTGTGGGTTGCCCTCGGGATGTGGGCACAACCTTAGGTCAAGGATTCTCTTGAGATAAGGACAATTCCCAGAAAGGTGACTCAGATGAGGACTGCTGCTGCCAGCTCTTCCTGCAGCTGAAAGAACAAGTACTTCCGGCTAGAAGGGAACAGGGGTCTCAGACACCACATGGACATGTATTTACAAAGCAGTATTCGTGTGTTGAGACTCCCTCTGGTGAGAGGTAGAGAGACTCTGCAATTGGATGGTACCGACACCTGGCCATGATGGAACCTGTGCCATTGGAAACAGGGCTCCAAATGTATCTGAGCTAATGACACTGTAATCGAACTCATGTATATAGACTCTGAAGACAGGCCTGATGAATAACAATACCATCCGAGAGCAAATAATCAACGCAGGAAATTTAGGCCACAACAGCTTGCTTGCTCTTTACACTGTCATGGTTGATTGGTTATTCTCATCACCCTTTGTTTAAAATCATTTCAGAATTAATTGGCGTTCATTAACGAAAGTCTTTGCAGTGGAATTGCAGAAACAGTCATTAATGTAGCTAATAAACATAAAAAAGAAAAAAGGTCCTATTACTGGGTCCCTACAGGCTGTTAACTAACATTTTGAATAAGAATGCATAAACATAAATTAAACATTTTTCAAACTGCTAAGAATGTGGGAATTTCACATGGTGGTCTATAATAATGCTTTGGATTAATTTGTTCCTTTTTTAAAAGTGTACTCTAGAGAAAGTGATTCTCGTTAGAAATCATCATCTTCAGTGATCTCTCTGAGAAGTCAGGGCAATATCAGACACAAGCCATCCCTTGGACCAGCAGATCTTTGTATAAAATTAGAGCACTCTAATGTGAGTATGACAAGAGTTGAATGTAATTTGGCATTATTCAATCATTTAGTAGGTTCCTAAAGAAAGAATCTTGAGGAGAAATAGAAAAAGACTCATGCCACAAGACTTAAGAAACAAATCTCTAATTATAAGAATGGGTAATGCCATCTTGACCAGGTACCTCCATTTTGGTTTATTAGTTTTATAATGTTGAATGTTTAACCACATCCTATGAGAAAAAACATTGACATTTTTGGGGAATGATGGAATGATGCTGACCTCTATTTCATTCAAAGAGCCTAGGGCTTATCAGTACTTTCAAATGAGCTTCAAAGCAGCATCTCCATTTGTCTTTATATGTGCAGTTAAGGTTAAACCACAAAAGACTATCTTTGTAGAAAAGATCTGTAGCCAGGCCATTTCCATCATAATGTCTCATTATTCTGTGACACCACTAGATGTTTCCAATTATTGGAAAAGAAATAAAAAGTTAAAACATAGATTTAAATATTCACTTTACTATTCAAATTATATTTGCGTCACATGACAATATCGTGTTTTTAACAACAAGCAAGTAGTGGGGAGAAGTTTTTTTGTTTGGTTTTGAGACCAGGGATTAAATCCAGGTGTGCTTAAACACTGATCCACATCCCCATTCCTTTTTATTTTTATTTTTATTTTTTTGAGAAAGGGACTAAGTTGTTTAGGCTGACCTCAAACCTGCAATCCTCCTGCCTCAGCCTCCTGAGCTACTGGGATTATAGGCATGCACTAACTATGTCTGGAGGAATTTCCTTAATTCATCTCTATCCAGCTGTGAGTTTGCAAGATTACCCAGCATTCTCTAAACGCTGTGGGAAATCTACTGGTGACTAATAATGACATTTACACTGATAGCCAGAGGCACCTTTCAGGTATACTTGCCAGTTCTGCTCCCACCAGTTGAATTGTATGACTAGTGAGAGTTAGTTGTGATTTCTCCCAAACTTGTTAAAGCCATTTGGACTTACAATTATGTAGTTTGTTTCAGTATTGAATAAGCTAAAGAAAAAAATGAGTTTGAGAAAAACAAAAACTGTTTCCCTTATGAAATTAAGTTGAAAGTTTCGTAAATTCAGTGATATTAGATTCCTATTGCTGCTGTAACAAATTACCACAGACTGAGTGGCTTTAAACAGCACATGATTTTTCCTCTTACAGTTCTGGAGGTCAGAGATCTGAAATGGCAAATACAAGGCTAAAGTCAATGAGCCAACAGGACCATGTTCCTTCTGGAGGCCCTACAGGCTACTTTATTTCATGCTTTTCCAGCTTCTAGAGACCTTCTGCTGTCCTTGGCTTCTGATCCCTTCCTCCATTGTCAAAGTCAGCATAGCATCTTCAAATCTTTCTCTTCTTTGCCTTCTGCTCCCATTGCCACACATTCTATTCTGCTTCTGTTTCTGTTGTCACTGATTCTTCTGACTGTTCCAATTTTGAGGAACTTTGAGATTATATGTTTCTACGATGATCCAGGACAGTCTCCTTCTCTCAAGTTTTCTAACTTTATCGCATCCACAAGTCCATTTTCCCATGTCCGATAACATATTCAAAGTTTAGGAGGCTTAGTATGTCAACATCTTAAGAAAGGCATTGTTTTCTCTACCAGAGCTCATCCTCTTTCTCCCTAAGATGCATGTTCATCCCACTTGTAAGATGCATTAAGCCCACCCCAAAATACCTTAAAGTATCATAATTTTATATTAAGGAACTTCAGTTATTTAAACAATGAAATCATAATAGGGGTTGGTGCGACAAAGTTTAAGGAAAAATTATAAGCAACCAACATAGTTTGTACTCCACTTTCTTCTCAAGCCTCTAAGTTCCTAGTACACTTTCAGGAATCTCAAATGAGCAGTCATAGAAGATGTATTGTATGTGTGACTTCTGGGAGAAATATGTTGGGAAAATCCAGTCAGTGATCTGCGTGAAAGTTGTTGGCCTTGGGTTAAAACATTTGTGAATGAATCTACACTTTCATGGGTGAAGTTATAATTTTAATGTGCCAAATGTTGTGATACCCCATTTGAATGAAATCCTTTGATTCAATGACCAACTGAGGGTTGTCCTCAAGTTCAGTTGAAAGAGAGTCATGTCTAACTGAAGAGTATCATCATTGAGGCTGGGAGTTACTGTCCTAGATCAATAATCGAAGTTGATCATTAAAGATCGCGCCTTTATGATCTACATCTGCTCCAGCAAGAAGATTGTGCCGCTCACTGACCCCTTCCCACCAATTTCCTAAGGCATGCTTATTTCTTTAGTTTGTGATTCAGACCAATTTCCCTTTCTTACACTGGCCACTTCACTTCCCATTTTAAAAAGCCTTCCCTTCCTTGCAAACAGGTGAGGAAATTCATCTTATTTCGGTTCCCAGTATAAAAAGGAGCCAATTTGCTATTGTGAACTTGGGCAATTTGATTAATCATCTTCATACCTGAATGCCTTAGACCACTGGGTCTTCAAGTAAGTAGAGGAAGTGTTGTGTATGTGATGCAACACAGTCCATGCTAGTGCCCCAAGCCTTCTTCATACAGAGAAGGGTTTCAGTGCATCTAGAAATTACATGACTGCAACTGATCTTAAATGCATGTCATAGCTTTAGCCTAAAAAATGTTTTGTTAATGTATTTGAACATAAAATCCCAGGACAGGTTATTTATAATGGGATGTTGCTACACTTTTAATAAATGTCAAATCCCCTTAGAAGAGCAAGTGCTGAATGTATTGCAACAAAGCCTAATTTCATTATGACAACAAACATGCACGTGTGTATCTAGAGTGCACATGTCATTGCAGGCGTCATAGTACAGTGGGTTTAATATTGGACTCTTAACCACAACCAAAGTCAGTCCTGATGTGATAAAGAAAAATTGTGTTAACCTTTGGTAATTAGAATATAAAACCAGGAAGACTAAAAATTGTTAGTCTAACTTTTGTTTATTGACTAGAACATCTAAATGGCTTTAGGCATCACAAAACAATAAAAAACTGACTTCCTATTGGGTCTTTGATCCATTTTAATTTATTTTTGATGCTGTATGCAGTTTCTGAATATCTTTTGTGGCTTGTAATAAAATAGCCGCAGTGCAATTTTGCATGTATGTCAAGCGACGCGTGACCTGCTATGCAAATTTAATACCAAGGTGCCAAAGCTGAATTCATAATGTTTCCCAGCTACAGAGCTGTTTAAGGCAGTTTAGAAATCAATGAATATGTAATATGAAGGTGATAAGACCTAAATAAAAACCCTATTTATCTACTATGAAAAAGTATTTATACACAGAATACTTAGCACAAGCAGAAAACGGACAGAGTTTCCAATTATATGGTTTGCATAAACAAATGTTAAACTGCGTGCTCTGAATAGATAATAATGTAGTCAGTCCCTCCACATTGTGCTTTAAACTTCAAAAATGTTTACAGATGTGTTCCCCCTCTTAGGATAGAAATAAAATGAAATGTGCAGCTGAAGCTATATATCTCCTGAGTTCTAGTATTTCTTCTACGTTTTGTTAGCCTAGATGCTTTTTTTGATAGAGAACTGAACTTCTCTTAATCCTAAGGTAAGTAGATATGTGTTTTATGAAGTCTTGCAGTTTATTTTGCAATAACAGAAATCAACTGACAGTAATGGAAGACAATCTTTTCTCCAGGTTATTTTAGAATGCCTAATATTATTTGGGTATGAACTTTTGATATTCCACTATTTGGATCAGTACAGTGGTACTGTTGCTGTTGTTGTGACTATCCATAATTCTAGTAAATGTGTCAGGAGTCTGTTGACTGGATCTTGAATAGTCACTGGTTACACTGTGGGCAGAGGTGACTGGGGAAAGACAGAACCTGATTGATGAGAATCAATCCGAGCTTTTTATCATGGCAAAGAAATATTTTTAGTCCTCTCCAGGGAGAGCTCGTAAGCAAGTGAATGTGTTTGTATATGTTCCGTGTGGTGCACACATACATATATAAGCATGGATGTGCATACACACACATGCAATCTACACGGTTTTATGACAGTCGTACCAGTCAGATTCCAGACACATTTATATTCTTTGGCTTAGAGTAAGCTGGCACAATAATGACTGATAGTATATAAAGCACTCAAGGAAAAAGTAGGGACAGGATTAGAGAAAGGCATCTACAATGCCAACTGTGTGCTGCTGATACTTGGAAGCACTTGGAATATACCTCTCTATAGGCCAAGTGCTATCATTAAAAAGTCACAAGAAGATTCAAATGATAGGGCAAGTCATGACTCCTGCTTGATAATGATGAACTTTCCCATTGGGTTTTTGTTTAGTTCTTTCAAGGAGGAAAATCAGTTTCTAGAAATTCAGCTTACTTAAAGCCACAATTTGTCCTAAAGCAAGCTGCCAGAATAGGTACCACAGCTAGAAAACTTGTAGGTCCCTGCTTTTGAATTTTCACTCACTGTGTTTTCTTTGGAGGCAACTGCAGATAATAATTTTAAGGAAGATCAAAATA
Organism: Glaucomys volans; assembly: GCA_020662805.1. Classification (NCBI taxonomy): domain Eukaryota; kingdom Metazoa; phylum Chordata; class Mammalia; order Rodentia; family Sciuridae; genus Glaucomys; species Glaucomys volans. Next base: position 562,959 of record JAJEJO010000956.1, on the reverse strand, counting down.
CAGAACAGGTATATTCAGCAAAATCCCAGGATTTTAATATAAATTTTATTTATGTTGGGTTTTACCATTGTATTTTCTGTTAATGTTCAAGCACATATTAATTTACGCATTTCACCGAAGTTTGCACATTGCTTTCTAAATGAGATGTACTGTCAAGTACTGTTCATCTTATTTAACAAATGGGAAAACTGTCACAGCAAGTGATATGATTCTCAAAGGAGGCAGCACATTTGGGCTGCGAAGTCTGGTGAAATGGAGATTTGGCAATTATCTGGGTCATTTCATCAACATAGATGGCCAAACTTGATAATTCAGACAAACAATAATCCACCTTGGCCACTTTCATTGAACAGATGACGTGAAAAATTGCCAGATCTGTACTTCCTGATCCTCTGTGCAAACCAGCCTTCTTTGCAACAGGGCCAGGTGAACAGGATGACTCCGAGGGCAGATTCTCATCCTACTTAGCTTACTAAAATGTGCCAGGTATCTGAAGCAGTGGAATTACCCAACAGTGTATTTGAGTCCAACATTGATTCAAAGGATGGGAGTACTATTGGGGGGGTACCATAATGAAGTGACCACCATGTTCCTACAACAGTCTCAGCCTTGACCCTTAAGTACCCCCAGCCTGGAAAGACTTTCCTTCCCTCACCTATTCATCCCAATAAGCTATTCTGTCCTTGGTCTTTTCCTGATGCTTCTGGGAAGAGGAAGTTAATAAAGGGTATTTTGGAATATAACTGCAGAAAAGCATTAAAATTTTTGTTGTTGTTTAGAAAGAACATCTGTAGACTCAATTATTTTTCAAGATTCTAATTTACTGCTGTGAAAGCAACAGGCCAAATTCTGTTATCTGCATTTAGCCCTACTCTTTTGCTGTGCTCCTGAGGCTTTAATTGGCAAGAAAATGTCCTGTCAAAATGCTTTCTGTGGCTGGAAATCTTTCTAGCTCTTAGAGATTATGAGACTCAAAATTAACTACAAGTCCCCTAATAAAATTTCAGTTTGACATTTAGGGCCTTTATCATTGTATTCTGTGAAAACCTTTACTTTGTAGATAAAATGATGAGAGGGAATGTGTGTGTGTGTGTGTGTGTGTGTGTGTGTGTGTTGTGCCCATGTGTGCATGTGCTTACACCATTATGGTAAATTACCCTGGTGGATTCCACTCAACTGTGCAAAAATCTGTAATGCTGGAAGGAACAATTAAACCATGTCCATATTATTGAAATAGACCTCCTAGATTTAGAAAAAGTGGTATTCAAATGGGCAGACAAAATTGTGTTCTAAGTTATGCACTAGTATTTTGATGAACATTTGTGGAAAATATTTAACCTTTATTTCACCAATTTTAACATGTACATGTTCGTTTTTCAGAAGACTTTTAACAATTCTATACTCCCATGTGTTCTTACAGTCATTCCTTCATGGAAAAAAATGTGCTCATCATTGTATGATTTATGGCCATGATAAATAACAAAACTTTGAGGGAATGCATATAAAATCCAAATGACAAAAAACTAATTCAAGGAGACTGCATTTAAAATATAGCACTTTGACTACTTGCAACAATTATCCATGATTTTGAATTTTTAAAAATAGCAATGAAAATTTTAAATTATTTAAATACTACCCAGAATAGCATTATTTTCCTGAAGAAGAATTTTTCTAGACTTGTTGCTTTAGAATGTAGTTTTTAGTGAATTTTAATATGCAAACCCTGTGGCATACTTATGCACTCACTTTTAACCTTGAAGTGTAATTTACTTAACAGTTAAATTGATTTTATTTGTGGTTGTATGTCTGTACATTAGCCTGTGACTTACTGTGAAATTTGCCATCTTTGCCATGACCAACCCATGAAATTTATCATCTGTCTCTCTGATTTACATAAAAGTCAGCTTATAATAATCAAACCCAATTCACAAGTGAAAAGTGTTAGACTAAAACACTCAACACTGAAGCATTTTGACATTGTATTTGCTGTGCAATAAAAAGGTAAATTACAAGTGCGAACCGTATATAGATATTTTGACATTTATATTTTTAGGTTTCATTTGATCTTAAGTGTGCCATCATTATGAATTCATTTGCTATTACTGGAAAAGTACTTAGTATAATGGATTCCTTTGGTATCCATGTGGATGTCACATGTTCTTTTATACATATCCTACTATAATTTTATTTCAATTCTACTTTAATTTAGAATTGGTTAATGGACTCTCTCATAACTATAGTTCATTTTTATAATCCAACCTCCTAACTAAATTTTCTCATACTTAATGCTGTTGAACTATATAGCTTTGAAATAGGAAATTTTACTTAGACCTTGTGAAAAATATTGAGTAGGAGCAGTTCCATTAGACTGGTGACCAGAGGTGATAACTCTAACACGATGTGATGCAAAGACAGGAATGGTGGTAGAGAAACATTGGTGAGTGGATAAAGTAAAGAAGTATGATTGGTAAGTAAGCTTTCCTGTATTTGACTTTCCCTGTTAAATGCCAAAGGACCAAGCCCTCATTTGTTCCTTCTTTTTGTGATGCTCTCTCTGTTCTTTCAGTACTTCAGTCACACAGGTAGTTTTTTTCACCAAGTGAACAACTATTTAGTACTGTCAGGAGTGTCACATGAAAGCCCTTCCTGATATTTCCAAACCAGTTGGATTTGTCATTCCCTAGCAGGGGATTCCTGTGATTCACTTCGACACTTAAGGGAAACCTAGACAGCAGAATGAGCTCACATTGCACCCCAAAACCACTCCATTAGTGATGTGTCTTCTTAGGGCATTTTGAACTAAGTGGCTTCATGTCCAATTACTTTGCAAAGTACAGATAGTCTGCATCAAAGCTTTGGATTGTTGAGAAACAATAGCATAAGGTCATAATTTTAGCTTGTTTGTAGAACTTCAGTAAACTGTTTGCCCAAGATTCGATCTCAAGTAAACAAGCCCCTCCAGACTCACTGGGAAAAGTGAGCGAGCTCACTGAAGCTCTTTGCCTATTAAGCTCAGGGAGAAAAGCACAGCTGAAAGCTGTCAATATTTGTATACAGTATTTGATTCAGTTGTTTGATCTTGCAATAAAACTAGTCGGGGGAGACACAGAATATGAGGAAGAAGAATAGCCAAAAGTACATATGAAATTATTTAATCAAGGCATGGTGTCAAGACATTTAGACCCCTCTATCTGACTTCCAGCATTTGCTTTTAACAAGGTGCCATTTTTCAATTCTAAATATCTACTGTGATCTTCCAATCCAGGAGTGAAATATATACAAAAGTTCTTTTCACAGCACAGGGCCATGAAGACAAATAATGCCAAGCCTGGCTCAGGGTTTTTCAGAATATAATTTATTTTATTTTTGCAGTACTCACATAAACATAACATTTTCCTCTCATTCATGAATAGAGAACATGTGTCATGTTGAATGATGACTTTCAAATCATGCCTATTTCCTATGTGGCAGGTGCATGTATATCCCATGGGGAATTATTCTCATGATTTGCATGCAGTCCCAAGGTACATTAACCTTAGAAATTAAAAGACTAGGCTTATTCTAGGTGGGTCATGGATTTTGAAATTTACTTTGTTTCAGTTTTTCATTACTGTTCTGGTGGTATAGGTAGTGTGCCAATGGTTGATTCTAATGTTTTACATTTAATAGGGATAGTAGGGTTCTCAAACCCTTTTCTTCTCCTTGTCATCATTGTTGATGGCTCCTAAATCACATTTCCCACCTACTCTCGAGTTTCCCACTGTGATTTATATTTTTACATGGATGCTTTACAAGTACTGAAAACCCCACTATTCTTATATGTAAGTTTTTCACTCATGAGTTATAATTGTTAATAGGACTCTAAATAATTCATAAAAGTAGAACTCCATCTTATAATTTGTTCTGCTCAGGCACTCAGGCTTGAATTCCTTCTTCTTACAGCCAATTACAGAATAACTATCAACTGATCACTGTGACTTGTCTATACTGTGGCCACTCTGCACCTCAGTCCTTCCTTGCCTCTTGCCCTAGCAACTACAAGAGCCTGTCACACTGGTGGTCCTGCTAGTATTCTCTCCTTTTTCTTCCATCTAAATCATTTTCCATGTTAATTGTTTTTTTTTCAAAAACACACTTCTCAATATGTCTTTCTCTGCTCTAAGTCTTGACCACATTATGTTTCCTGCAGATTGAAATCCAAACTTCTCAAAACTTTCTGCCACCAGACCATCTCCCATTCCTCTCCAGCTCTGTCCATCTCACAAGCCTGTGCTCCAATCTGGTGTCCTTGTGTGCACTAAATGTTTTCACACCTCTGTGTTTAGTCATGGAATTACATTGTTTGGAATAATTTATCAAAATCTTTTCAACCCCTTAAGGTCACCCACAAGTGTTCCTCTTTATTCTAGGGCTTTTTCAGTGTTGTCTTTTTGTTGTTGTTGTTGTGTAATATGTGAATTGGAACATACATCACACTTGAAATTTATATAGCATCGATGCTTTGTGGCATTTATCATGGTATCCAAGTCCCTAAAATACTACCATTTACATAGCAGGGACTTCATAAATGTTTGTGAGTCAAGTCAGCTGGAATCAGATGAGATCCTAGTAAGTAACCACAAAAGGTCAAGGTGCAACAGATGTGGCCTCATAGGTGAGGTCATATATTTCTTAGTAGTTATCATGGGATGTGGTGATTCATACAGCAAACAGGATCTTAGTTGGCCAAAAGGAATTGGAATATCTTGCAAAAGGACAGTGTTCACAGCAGGTGACTTTATACTTTTAAAACTGCACACAGAACTTTCTTTGAGGATACATGCCAGAGATTATGGGACATAAATTGCAATGTTAGCAGGAAAGTAAAGTAAGGACTCCTTACTTAATCATATGAAGACAAGTCAAAGAACTTATGGGAACAGAAGAGATTTGATCATGTTTCTGATGGTATATCAAAAGGAAGAAAATAGGAATTCTGTTTGTTCTATGTGGCTCTAAGGGACAGATTCCCCATCTAATGACAAAAGCTTCCAGGAGGCTAGTTTTGGCTGGGTATTCAATAATGTACACTCCATTCTGAGGTGAAGTATGTTTCCTGTCACAGAAAGTGTAAAGAGAGGATAGAGAGTCGGTTGAGAAAACAAATGAGGATCTTTGTCAACTAGCTAGCCACAAGTGGAAGTGCCTTCCAACCCTGTCTCATACACCATTTATGGACTTCAGTTATAGATGTACAGTTTGAACCTCTGTCAAGCAACTGGTCTTATTGAGGACCCTACCTGACTCCTTCCA
>JAJEJO010000956.1:438174-557657 GCA_020662805.1 Glaucomys volans | reverse complement strand
TCCAGTTTCCCATGTCACTCTCTTCATTTCAGTGTAAGAAGCATCTGCACCCTCCAATTATCTCTGAAATCTTAGTTCTCAGAGCCTTGTGTTAACTTGTGATTTCAAAGGTGAGTACTTCCAGTGGCTATCTGAGCTGTAGTTCTTCCTAGGAAGCTACATAAGCATGATCATTTTTATTTTGGATAATCTCCCTCCAGCAAGAAACATGCCTCACCTTTGCATGTGGTGCAGCATAATCATAGACCTGTGAAGGAACTGTTTATAGTTTCTGTTGAAGTTTCTCTGCACTGACTTCACCTATATTACACATAGCATAAAAGTCACAGTAAGTATAGCTCTTTAAAACTTTAAGGAATTGACATGTTTTACCATGCTCATGGTGCATACAAGATAAAAAGAACTTCCAGCACTCTTAACTCCTAAATTTTAACTAAATTGTCTCACATGCATTTAAATACCTATGTTCATTTTCCAGAACAAGAGTGTTCCCATTAGGACCATTGGGTGTACTGATATGATAGCCATCTCCACAACACTATGCTCTCTATTTTAGATATAGAAAAAATAAATGAGAGAGATCCCTTGAGGGGACTATGACTTCCTGGGTTCCTATTTCAGATTTACTGACCATTTTCAGAGCCACTTCTTAGTCCATGAACACAACACACTTCTGAGTATAATGGGGGAGAATGATCAATCAATTTAAACAGTACCTATCTACAAACATGCCATCTAATTTATGCATAAAGAGATTCTCTTTTAGGATAGATAACATTCATCCACTCTGATGTTAGAGTCAAGCTACTTCTCTCAGTATTCTATCGTAGCTTTGAGAGAAAGAGATTATATTTTGTATCCTCTGTATTCACAAAGCTTATCAAAGTGACTTGTGCCCACAGTAATGCCTATAGAGCCCTTCATTGGGTTGAATGATTTTAATTTAATTTAGAATGTTGTGATCTCTTCTAGCTTTTAAATTAGTTTTCATTTCCTAATAATAGCTCAAATTTGTAAATTGAAAGAACTTAGATAGTAAGAACAATCACAAAATAGAACATAAATGTGGAGAGAAATTCTCCAGTTCTTATACATAGGGATAATGGTGTGACCTTTGACATTCCCCTAAATATTATCTTTGAGAAGTTGCTGTATTTGCAAAAAGTCATAGTTTATTAAATTTTTCCTATACATTGCAGAAAATAGAATCTATGTATTGTAATTACTAACAAATCAATCTGTTTCAATACTCCAGAATATAATCTGTTTGTCACTTTCATGCTTGGAAACTATATCTCATAATTGGGCATATTTATTGTCTTATTGATAATATAACATACAATTACAGGAATGAAAATAATAGATTGTTTTCTTTTTTCTTTTCTTTTTTTTTTTGGAGGGGAAGTAGGTTCTGGGAATGGAACACAGACTGTATGCCAGACAGGTGCTCACTGAGCCACACTCCTTAGCCTTATTTTCTTCTTTCTTTTATTTTTTTGTCATTTAGGAGAAGGAAGGTGATTTACATTTATTGAGTGTCTTGAGTATCACCTTTGTACCCAAAAGTGTGATGGAATTTTCTTATTGACAATATCATTTAATTGATTTGTTGAGACAGGCATTATCATCACCTGAATTCTATGAGCTTTGAAAGTTAGTCCACAAGTGATTCAAGAATTTTCCTGAAGTCACAGAAAAAAGGATTGGAACTCAGATATGTATGGTGTCAAAACTGATGTTTCTTCATACTACAGCATATCCAGTCAAACATGCTGTCTGTGGCTCTTGGTTTTACTCTTGATGGTGTCACCATGAGAAATTTGCTATGTCTGTGATTTATTCTAACAATAGCTATGATATAAACAGATGCAGAAAAGATAATCACTCAATTTTAATGGAGATAATGTCAGGGGGTGGGATTTCAATGATTGCAAACATGAAGTGCATACATAAAAAAATAAAAAACCATGCTATTTAAAGTATTCTGCATTCCCCTATGTTTTGAAGGGTACTGATATTGAATCTGGGGGTGCTTTACCACTGAGCCCCATCCCTAACCCTTTTATTTATTTATTTAAAAATTCTTGAGACAAGGCCTCACAAAGTTGTGTAGGGACTTGCTGAGTTGCTGAAGCTAACCTCAAACTTTTGATCCTCCTACCTCAGCCTTTCAAGCTGCTGGGATTACAGGTGTGCAATCCACACCTAGTCCCTCTGTTTCTTAAAACCCTATTAACATGGAACCATGATTTTTGGCCTGTCATGTGGCCATTCCTCTATTACAAGTTTTTTTTTAATGCTTGCCTGATCATTGTCCAGGACTTCTGGTAGTTCCATCATTTTAAAATTCTCATAATATTATAGATGATCTCATTTATAAATTTGCATGGGTTATAGTTTGAACAGTGTACTTTAAACCACCACATAGAAATATTTAAACCATCCTATAATGTCATACCATGGAATATAAAGGAGTAAAATTGAAAATTTCAGCAGTCTCATGCCACTCCATTAGAGACAACTACTCGCATTTACCATTGCAGCCTAAGTGAAAAGTGAATTTTGCAAGTAATGGCTTTCTTCTTACATTCCTTGATAACTGGTCTGTTGAAACTGTACAAGCAACAAACAAACCTCCAGGAAGTTAACTCTCTGCTTTTCTTCTAATGCAAATGAAAATATTATAGCTACATTGGTCTGAATGAGAATAGTAGGCAAAATGAATGAATTAAGATGAAAATTTCACAACAACTTGTTCGGTTAAATTTTAATCTAATTAAATTTTGGATTAAGTTGCCTTCCTCAGTCAAATGGGCTAGAGTTATTTAACTGCTTCCCTGAACACTTTTAACTTTGTTGTCATTTGGATGGGTGGCGTCCTCAAAAGCTCTTAGTGAAAGAATGCAAGAACTTTCAGAGGTGAAGTCTTTGGTTTATGCGAGTCTTAATTAATCAGTGAGTAGATGCACTGATATGGATTAACTGGAAGGCAACTGTGGGCATGTAGGGAGTATCTGGAGAAGGTAGATCCCTGGGGACATGTCTGTGGAGTTATACTTTGAGCCTGGTGAATGAAGCTCTCTGTTTCCTGGTTGGGTGTTCTGAACTATTTTCCTCACCATGCTCTTCTGCCATGGTGTTCTGCTTCGCTTGGGCCCAGAGCAATTGAGTAAGTTGTCTGTGGACTGAGACTTCTGAAATCATGAGCCTAAATAAACTCTACCACTTCGAAAATTATTCTTATCAGGTCTTCTGGTCACAGCAATGAAAAAACTGACTAAAACAGATTTAAATGGAAAATATTAGATTAGAATGAGTATTTTTAAAGCACATCTTTTATATGTATTTGGCACCTAGAAGAGTGGCTAGCACTCAATAAATGACTATTATTTATTTATTTATTTATTTTTATTATTTAATATATTTATTTTGGTACTGGGAATATGATTTATTTAGAGACAGGGTCTTGCTGTGTTGCTTGGGGCTTCATTAAGTTGCTGAGGCTCGCTTTGAACTTGTGATCCTCTTGCCTCATCCTCCCAAGCCACTGGGATTGCAAATGTGCACACCACACCTGGACCTAAATTTCTATTTATTGAATTATGAATTAATGTCTTTGATGTGAGCACCCATGAAGGAAAAACACACTATGTTATGTACTATTTCTGCACAATTATAATCATCCCTATCTCATAGAGTGGATAAAATTATGTCATCACTATTAAATCTTTGACTAGCATGTGACACATTGTAATCACTCAATAAATATTCAAGTATAGTTATATAGTAGAGACCCATTTATAGTTGATTTTGCTGTTGAAGCTGTGAGATATTCACACACACATACACCTATGCAGCGTGGGTTAATAGAAAAAGTAACATTCTAGTCATTGTTACCTGTATTATTTCATTTTCATGTCTGTAAAATGGGAATTAAAGTCCTTGAACTGCTCAAAGTCAGGGTTTTAAGACAAACCACATTTAGAGGGCTTTTTATGTCCACAAATCAATGATAAGTCTAATATAAATTGAGAAAGTCTGATATAAGAAAAGACATCTGATGTACAAATGCTTATCCTGAAATGCAGTCCTTATGGTGATGATCAGAAATCCTAGACTAGTTATGGGCTATTGAACCTGGAAAGATCTCTCATTTGGTAGATTTAGAAATGGATACCCAATTAAATAAAGTAAATTGCCCATGGCCAGTCACAATTTCTAATGGGAAGATTCCAATTAGAAATTAAGCATTGAACTGGTGATGAGCTTGATCAAGTTATACTCGTTGCTTCACTGACTTGGATTAAAAAATGGCACAACAGAACTGAAGACAAATAATGCTCTTAGAACATGTGCAACGATAAAACGAATCTATTTCAAAATGGATGATTGTCTGTACTCTTCCTCTCTGACTCCCTAGATAGCAGTTTCCATCTATCATATAGGCAACATAGATCTGAGAGGAACATTTATAATTTTTCTAGGTTTTTGCTCCATCTTCCTAGTTAGACAAATGGAAACATTTAAATTCTTATGATTTTATAAATAACACAGCATTATTTTTTCTTGTTTTAGAAATAACATCAAGTTTGCCATTTGACTTTTTTTTTAGTGTACAATTCAGTGACACTAAGTACATATGCAGTGTTGTGTAACCATCACCACTATTTCAAAAAAATTATTACCAGAAACAAACGCTATAATATATCATTTTGGGGAATGAAATACATCTTCATTTTTGAAAAACTGTATTGGGATAATGCATTATCTCTACCTAGATAATTTTCACAGTGCGTTTATTTTTTCTATTAAATTCAGTCTGACAGGTTCTAGGTTTATGTCATATCCTTTACAGGCAAACTTCACTTATTTGCATCTGTGAAGACTTAACTGTTCTATAGGCTGGGATGAGGCATTGGCTTCAGGTCAGTTGGCTGGGTGACCTAAATAATGCTTGCACTTGAAAATAATTACTACTCTTATTTTAGTATACTTCCTATCAATGGTCATTTTTATACATCATTTAATTGTTTAGAGACCTATTTATTTTCATCATGAATCACACCTAATGGAATTATTGGCATTACTATGTGATACATATGCCAAGCACAGTAAAATATTATCATTGAAATGCTTAATGTGCCAAATATAGACAGCATAGTGAAGAGCAATTGAGTAAACGAGATGAAGGTGTTTTCACCGTAAGGAATAGTTTTTCCCTTGCTTGAATATATCATAGTTATTTTTTTCTAAAGGAACAAAGTCTTCAATTCAATTCAGCTCTGAGAGAAAGTCATTTTGTAAAATGGATAAACTGCCATTTTCCTTACCCAGTGATTCATCATGTATTTCTAAATTCTGATAAGAATTGTTACAAGTCTTCTCAGTAGCATTATTTGAAAATCTACATTATTATGTATGACAGACCATGTCAAAATAATTGTGTGTGGGACTAGTCAGGGTTAAGGGGAATCATATTTGATGTTACTAATTTTCACATTATTTCACCCATAAAAATTCTTCTAGCAGCAAAAGTTTTATTGCACTGTATTTCAGAGTCTCTAATTTATTCATGGGATAAATGTTTCATATAATGAATTTTCAAGTAAATGTATTCTGAAATTCATGCATAACCACGGCTGCTGTAAAACTATAAAAAAGTTTGGTTAAAATTAAGGCATTTCCCCATTCCCCTTGGGCAGTGTATAGGGACTCTGGAAGATTTTCATGCTAATGAAAACAATATTGTTCAGCTGTGTTTTTTATCCAATATATCTCTTTTATTGGGTTTATGCCATTATCCCAATTAATAACTTTAAATGAAAGCACTTCCTCGGTTGAACTGAGATACTATTGCTGCTTAAAGGGTAGCTTGTTCTAGGCCCATTTTGTGTCATTTAACACATGTATCTTGGTAGAGGTACATACTGGCAGTTTATCAATTTTAAAAGACCAGGAATCCTTAAGTGTTGGGAATGCTACTGTATGCCAAATACATGGAAATATATTTAAGGATTAAATCAATGTATAAAAACCTTGATTTCACATCATATTCAAATCTGGACAGTGGAAGGAGGCCACTTTTCCTAGGAACAAGGACACACAAACTTTAAAACATCATAGTCACATAATACATGTTCTTCTGTCTAGAAGCCTTTTGGGATGGAATCTTTCTCTGAAATATGACCAATGGTCAGAATAGAAAGAATAATCTCTCCCTCAATTAAAAATAAAGAAAAATTAGCTATTAAGTATAATTTTAATGAGGATGATGAGAAATTCATTATTTGATGAAATGTCCCAGGTGAAGAAAGGAGCTATTGTACATTCATAGTCAATTCAATTTGTTCACTCATTCAACAATATTTTTATTTGTACCTATTACATGCCAATCACCTGTGTAGGCACTAGGGTTAGATTGATGAATAAAGCATGATAAGACTGCCCTCGTTAAACTTATATTCCTTGAAGGATCAGGGGGAAGCAAAAAAAAATAAGCAATGTAAGTTTGTAATATATATAACCTGCAGGGTAATGATAAGTGCTGTGGAAACCAATGAAGTGGGGAGGGGTTGGGACATGGCTCTGGAGCAACACATTTGAGGCCAGAATGGCAGGCCGTGAGGTAGGAGCATGAAGGTTGTTTGAGTTGGGTTTAGGGTTCTTTAAGTGCTGGTTGGGAGCACCATGAAAGCCATTTGCAAGGGCTCAGATTTTTACACTTAAGGAAGATGGAGAGCCATCCGAGGGTTATGACCAGCATGAGGGAGGTACCTTTGTGCGACATTTTGGTGGATATATGAATGCATCAGGTTTAGCACTTTCCCTTGATATGATAATATAAGATGTGGTAGGTAATAGAATTTTGTAAAACCCACATCTCTTAGGGTTGCTACCCTTGGTAGTGGGGAAAGTTAGCCTTGTATTGTGTAGTTTAACCTTATTTTACATATTTAGCAATAGATATAACAGGAAATGCCTCCAATATAGGATTGCCATTGCTTCGCATATACCCAACATGCAAAATTTCTGAAAATAAAATATGTTCCCAAAATATTTGCACTTAACCTAATTATAGGCATCTCAAACATCCCTTCTCACCATAGACAGGAAAAAACTTGAAACAGCTGCCTAGTTATTGACTCTGAGTTGAAAAATCAATGTGAGGTAGTAGTTCTCAAATAGATGAGGTTGAGAAGAATGCAGAGGGAGAATTGAAAAATTGTTCTCCTTGGAAATGCAGGAAGGAGATATTTGCAGTCTTAAGGGATACATTTCCCAGTTGCATGTTTTGTAGGGACCCAGTTGAGGTAAATGTGTTAATCTTAGTCTGTTTAAGAAGTTCTGTTATAATGACTCTTTCTGACTATGAAAATTCAAAGAAGTGAATCTTGGGATAACCAGATGCAGGGAAGCATGTTTTAAATGACTACGATGTAATTGATAGATACTGCCATCATTGTGACCCAGGTAACGGTGCAGCTAAAACAATTTCAAGTGGGTCAAGACATCCCTGGAGTACTTGCTGCAGTGATATAAAAATCTCCCAGCAATGTGTCTTAAGTCCTGTAAATCATGTTAGACTTAATGAAACCTTCTGCAAGAGCATTCCATTTCTATGATGCATTTAACAGCAGTTGTTGACATATTGTATCTGGATTGAAGAAATATGTAAACTTTTGATTAATTGCCTTGGTACTAAGGAGATAAAATATATAGACCACTTTTAAGTAATATTCAGTGTATGTGCCTATGCATAATTAATTCTCCCTAATTCTTTAAAATCCATTCCCTTACCTTATGTCTTCCATTTTGAATTAATACTTGCATTTCTACATTGTAGATTTATCTACTAAGAGTACCACTGAATTACATACTTAAAATGTTTGCACATTATCTATTTTATGATATTTATTTTTAAGATAGAATATTCTGAATCTCAAGGCTGAACTGGAATATTAATTATGAGGTTTATTTCTTCATTTTTTATTGTTTCAGCATATTTGAGTTTAATTTAAAGCTAATGCTAGTTCAGTTGCATTTTGTCAGTTCAGTGACTCTGGAGCACCTACTCTGTGAAACATCTGTGTGTGTGTGGAAGTCATGCAGCATCTTAACAATGAACTGGCATATGCCATGACTGCAATACAGGGAGGTCACTGATACCTAGTGATCAGTTCATATGATCACACAGGAGCCTCAAAGTCAACCTATGAGGTTTAATTGTGGTCAGTAGCATTCAACAAATAGACCTTGGAATCCACATGGGTGCATTCACTGGTCAATAGCCTAGATGTGAACTTTAATCAGTTCCCAGGAACCCAGATATAAAGTGTGGTCACATAACCATTTAGGGACTCACCTCCTAGGTAGAACCTGTCCCTAGGTCATACTTTCCAGATTCTTACCACTGAAGCTGCCTGTGGATGACTTTCATCTTACATATTCCACATATATTTTAGAGTGTCACTTGAACTGTGAAAGACTTTTGCAGAATGCATCATTTGATTATAAGTTGAAATATACTGCTACCTTTCAAATCATCCTAATGTCACTAATCTCCTTGCCAGTAGAGCCTATGAAGTGGAGTCTCACTATTCCCACTTTATAGCTATAGCAACTAAGATTCTGGGAGAAGGAAAACAAAAGCTACCATAAAATGAGATTAAAAAGTGACCTCCACCATATTGAATTTTGTTTCCTTGCTTATTTTTAATGCTGCTGGAATGATGGGAATCTCAGCAAAATGTCTCTGTGACACATTTATTTCTTTCCTGACACAAGACTTTCTAAACCCAAGACCCCTAGCAGCAATGAGCAATAACAGATGCCCAGGATGAGATGATGAGCAATTCCAGCAAGGATGAAGCCAAGTTCAAGCACAAATACTTAGCAGTCTGTTTTTCTAAGTGTCCAAAAGTTTGACTGCAATCAGCTCTGATTTCACCACAAGAAATGATAACCCCATACATTTAAAACTATTTTGATTACACAAGGAGTGCAGGAAAATATTTTTCTTAAACACAAACACTATACATCAGCCTCAGATATCCTTTTATTTCTGCCTGAAATCCTTGTGCTTTCTGCTTTTATAGGTAAAAATGGCTATGAATTTGGTGCCTTCCAGATATTACTTCTCTTTCTCTCTTTCCTTCTCCCCCCTCCATTAATGTTTGGGTATATCCATAATAAAACCATATGATATTATTTTGCATAGGCACATCTTTACATAAATGGTCTTATATGTATGTAAAGCTCCAGAAGGTTGCTTGTTTTCAGTTAACTGCATGGTCTGATAATCTATTAGCTCTATCTCAGTCCTTTAAACAGCCGCACAGAATTCTTTGCTATTATAATGTGCTGTTTATTGGGCCATCTCCACGGTGATGGACAGTGAGGTTGTTTCCACAGTTTTTAAGCTCCTTGAAACACTGCTGTAACAATTGTACTTTTACACCACTCTTAGTGGCCCTAGGGAAGTATCAAAAATGGGAAATTCTGACCCCAATGATTTAACTTTAAACAGATTTCTTCCTTTAGGAAAAATCCCAGCCAGCATAAAATGAGTTTCCTTACTTCCTTAACTTCTTATTTCTGGTTACATGATTGGCTTTTTTGGGTGGGGTTGTCTCTAGATTTGCTATTATTCACCCTACATATATTTTGCCATGGATTGCAGGGTAGTTGGCCGGTCCTCAGAGGTCACTGTGAATGGCTGTCCTATAATTCTTTGTGGTATTGGGATTGCATTTCAGGGAGGATTTATAAATGCAGGGAAACGCTCTCTCAGATATCCCCATATGAGAATAGACACTCACTAAGTCTTCTCTTCCCTCTCCATCAATGCCTTACTAACACCTTCTGCTATGCAAAGACAAGTACAGTTACCTTTTGTAGCATCAATGAAAAAAGGTTAATATTCCCCAGACATTTAAAATAAATATAATTTAAGTGAGTCTGTATGTCCAGATGATTTAAATAAGTCAGATATGCAAAATAAAAGCAACTTATTTTCAGAGGGACCATCACTCTCTGTTCTCTGATGGTTTGTTGTAGTCTCAGATTGCATCTGACTTCATGAAATAGATATAGTATCATTGTTTCCTATATAGAAATACTTACAAAAGTAAGTGAAGCAGTGAAGTGAACTGAGAAGAGCAGTGGACATGGAAACAGAATCATGGATTTGACATCTATCACCTGTGTATAACCTTGGGTGGAGCACTTAAATCCAGAGCTAAAGATTTTTCATCTTCAAGTTAAATATAATACCTTTAATGTGAGGTTCATGTGGATCAATTATGTGAAAATGCTTTGAAAAGTACAATTTGCTTATTATGTAAAGAATAAGCATTATTATTAATCATCAAATGTAAAAGGTGTTATTCAGAAAACCTAAACCCTCTGTATTTTCTCTGTATAGAATCTGTGTATGATTCCATACTTATAAACTTATTTCTGTTTTCTTGAGTTCTTATGTCAGGTTCTGAGCAAAGTGCTATGTACACAGTAGGAACACTTTAAGGCTTGGTGGAGTGAATAGGTAAATCAGTAAATTCAATTTTAATGACCCTTATCAAATTATTCTTTATAGAATTTTGATGATGCTAGTTGCTTGCAGCTTTGAGTACTCAGGTGTCTAAGAATGAATGGAGGAAGCTAAACAATGGAATACTTTATTAACACCAAAAAAGAAGCACAAGGTGAATCTATAGAAATTCTCAGGGACAGTAGAGCTAGGTAGCCCGGACCATTAAGACGAGTTTTAGTTATGTCGACTCAGGAAAGTTGCAGTGATCCATCAATCTATCCCAGTGGAAAAACTCATTTGCCCTTCCTTGTTGGTGCATGAAGTTCTGAAGGTGACTCCTAGCATATCAGTTCTTCTTCAAGGGAAAGGTAGGCAGCATGAGTTGGCTGAAGGATTATAATCAGTCAGTGCCTTGACAAGCAGCTTTACTCCATCTTTACACTTAAAATAATAATAATAATGGTGAACCCTTTCTCCTGCCCTATCTTCCCTTTCATTCCCCAGTGAGATGTAGGGGCACAACATACTCCAACCACAGTTATCCTCCTAGCGGATGTGGTTGCTGATTTCTCCTTTGAAGGGACTTTACTTACTTAATTTTTGGTGGGAGTAAGTTGTGGGATAACTAATGAAAAAGTAGCTTCAGTTTGCTGGTAATATTTAAAGAGACTGTGTACCCATGTGCTTTGTCCATATGACTTTCTCTTCCTGTTTTCCCTTTCTCCCCCCTTCCTCTCTCCCTTCCTTTCATCAGTCTTGTATCCATACACATACATATACTTAATCTTGCTTTTAAATCTTGTCAAATCTTTCTTGATTTTCCTCCTTTGGTCTTATAAGTATTTGTAATTGATGCTCCATAAACGCTTATTATGAGTAACAATGATAACACTGCTAGAAAGAGCAACATATGTGTTATTTCCTGGTGCTTTTTATCTCATGTACAAAATTAAACATTAATGTTGCTATCAATTACTCCCAAAAAGATGGTGGAAGCATATTTGTTAGTAATATTTTGATAATAACTATATAAACAGATATTTGTCATGCTATTCTGACTCCTACATCTTCATTCACAGAACATTTTATTTACATTGTCAAGTAAGAGGGTGGCAATTTCAGTGAGACTTGCAATTTATCACTTGCTTTGCTTTCCAAGGCAAGTCCTGTGAGTTGCATTTTTTTTTCTGAAATGGATCTAGGATCATTCTTCTGAAATATATGCTTTCAAGTGTGCTCAGAAGGAAAAAATGCTATCTGTATTTATATAATATCTATATAATATTTCACTTCCCACTGCACCCCTTTTATAACATCAGGAAGCTGAGTTGATTCCAATTCACCAGGGTTTAAAACATGTCTGTCTAACTTCTCAAAAGAAGACATACAAATAGAGGGAAAAATGTTCAACATCATTAGCAGTCAGGAAAATACGAATCAAAAGTACACTGAAATTTCATCTAACACCAGTCAGAATGGCAGTCATCAAGAATACAAATAATTATAAATGCTAGAAAAGATGTGGAGAAAAGTGAATAGCTTTACACTGTTGGTGGGACTGTAAATTAGTACAACCACTGTAGAAATCAGCATGGAGTTTCCTCAAAAGACCAGGCATGGAACCACCAAAGGACTCAGTTATACCGCCTCTCAGTAAATACCCTGAAGAATTGAAGTCATCATACTATAGTGACATTTTCATACCCATGTTTATAGCAGCACAATTCACAACAGGCAAACAATGGAATCAGCCTAGGTGTCCATTAACAGATGAATGAGTAAAGAAAATGTGGTATATCTACACAATGGAATTTTATTCATCCATAAGGAAAAATGAAATTATGGCATTTGCAGGACAGCATCATGTTAAGTGAAATAAGCCAGACTCAGAAGGTTAAGGGTCACACATTTTCTCTCATATGTGGAAGCTAGAGAGGAAAAAGGAAAATGTGGATGTGGATCTCATGAAAATCAGAGGGAGATCAGTAGAGGAAAGGGACCATAGGGTGGGAGTCGGGGAGGTAGGGGGCAGTGCTGGGGAGTGATATTGGTCAAATTATATTGTTATAGTGTGTACATGGATGAATATGTAAGAACAATTCACATCATTTTCAACAGTTATTATGTACTAATAACAATGTGGAAAGAGGAAAGACATGCCTGTCTATTGCCTCTTGACATCATGCCCTTACAACCTATGTAAAAAGCATCCATCTCACTTGTTGGAGGGCAAATTTCTCTTGACTGTATGCTTCATAAAACAAAACATTTGAAAATATGAAGGAAACTCTTATGCAAAAGAAGTAACAAAGAAATGAACAAACTTCAGCAAAGCTAAAAATAGGTTTGTGAAAATGAAATCTTGAGCATAGTAGTGAAGAGCACATGCTTAGGAGTAGGACACAACTGGCATTAATACATATTTGCTACCTGACATTGGGGAAAGTTCTCTGGGTCTCAGTTTCCTCATCTGTAAATTGGGGATAATAATAGACCCTGCCTCATAGTGTCATTGTGCATCTCAAATAAATAAAATGCCTTTAAACTAACCTGTGAGAACAAATAATATTTATCAAGTGCTTAGCACATGGAATCACTTGATAAATGGGAGCAGTCATTAGTATCATCCTCTTTGATGGATTGTCTGTGTCTGCCTGTCGTTAGGATGCCACTATCCATCTAGGACCTATAATAGAGGTCAGCAAAGGATTATGAGGTGATAGTTGTTTTCTGTTTTTTTGTGATGAAAAATCTCAGGCTTCTGAGACAGCATAAGCTTCATGGAGAAGTCATGATTTTGTTTGTTTGTTTTTTTAACCCACAGATTTGTTAGGGCTGTAATGAAGTATCAAAAAGAAGGTGGCTTAAACACCAGAAATATATCATCTCATGGTTCTAGAAGCTAGAAGTCAAAAATTCATGTCACGACAGAGCCATGGTTCCTCTCCCTGCATGTTTGCTGCCTGAAACATGGCAAAGATTCCTTCCTAGCTTCCTATCTCTTCTTCCCTAGTTCATCCTTCCATTGTGCTTCAATTCTGAATGTGTCATCCCCCTGTCAATCCTCCATCAATGATTATCCAGCACTTATATTATAAAATTCAAATTTAGACTTAACACAGAAACCTAAAGTTCCTAACCCTTCCCTACCAGGCCCTACTTCCCCTTGAGCATCCTTCAGTGCCATCACACAAAAATGCCCCTTGTAGCCACTCAACTGCCCTGTACTGATTCCTGCATCACTGTCTTCTTATTCTATGCCCTTCAGAAAAATGACACCTTCTCTCCTTGTGTGCTTCTATTTAACATTCACTATAGAACTCAGGCATTGCCTCCTCCAGGAAGCATTCCCTGACTTTCCTTCTGATCTACGATCAATATTCTTTTTTCTCAGGTTTCATGAGTATAGAACTGTGGCCAGTCATCTACCCTGTCATATAGTACAGTGCACCCTAATCATTGATTACCTTGTTTTTTCACTCCACAGCACCATGAGTGCTTGAGAAGGCCTGGGGATCATGCCTCTCTGTAGCCCCCATGCCAAATGCTGATGTAGGCCCAGGGCTGGAGGCTGAGAAATGTTCCTGGGCTGGACTGTAGAAATGCAGCCAGTGGGCCAACTTCTTGCCCCAGGAGTTACCCCTGAGATGACTGACCTCCTAATGTCTTCTGGAAAAAAATGCAGGTAGAAACATCTCCCCTACCAACTCTAAACACCGTTATAAGGGATGCTTTTGATGCAACTGAGAGATAAGGGGACAAACTTTGTAATTACACAGTCCTTAGGTTTGGCATTTGGTAAGGATGTGGCAGAGATCATATGGTACACTCACATTTTCTCTTTTATTTCACTGTTTCCCTATATATAATTATTAAGAGTACATGAAGCACAATATAGAGAGTGAGAAAAAATTTCACTCGACAATCACCTTGTAAACATCTTGTGATGGGAATGGCTATTAAACAGAATGCTCAGTACCAACTGAAGCTCAGGCGAGTTTAGCCAAGCAAATCAATGCAAGTTAATCTTTCAGTGTCAGCTGGCTGAGTTTTGGACTAGTGATGAATGCCTTGACTGGAAAGATGAAATGCTGGAATGCCAGCCAGTGCTCTGACAGCTACAGATGGTGCCAATTACTGCCAGTGGAGCCTGTCCTGCTGTGAGCCCAAGATGTCTGATTTGTGGCCACAGGAAAATGAAAAAGAGGCCTTCCAGCTGGGCCTGTCACCTGTCCTTTATTGTTCTGTAACCAAAATTGTATTCAGGTGTGAAAACCATTTTTTTTTTTTTTTTTGGTGATGGTGGTTGGGGAATTGAGCATGGAAAGTGGGCAATGTTACTTGTGTTAATTCTAGAGCCATGCTAAATGCCAAGCATATGCCTAGTACAGTGGAACAAGTTACTACCAAGTTTGATCACTTCTTCATACCTTATTTCTAGTGAATAGAAAACTATAAATCATCCTGGAATATGGACAAAAGTAAATGAAAATATCTGAAATGCTTATGATTTCCATGACACTTTGTACACATAAGGGTCATCTAGTATATCATTTGAGGAGGGTACTTTTCCTAGAAGGATCACTGTGTTTCTGTCCTGTGTCAGAATTCAGAACTTGGCTCTTCCAATGATTAGGTCATGAAACAGATGATCCCACGGTGCATATTTGTGATCTAATGATTAAAGATCCACTACTTTGATCCTTCTCTGAGGGAATAGGCTGCACATACACTTTGTAGACATACCAGAATGACACCTTGGTATAAAATGTAACAATATGACAATGTAAACATTGTAAAGATAACACCATTAAACTATGTAATGAGCATTTGTATGTCAAAATAAAACTCACTATTATGTATAACTACAATGCATTAATAAATTTCTAAAAAATAAAAAACCTTAAAAAGGCAACATCAATAATGACCTCTGCAGCCACACTTGTTTATTAACTTTTAATGGAAAATTTACCTATATTGTCCTTAATCTTTCCTTTTCTTCTCTTTGGGATAATTTTAATTTTTTTAAAATTTATTTAATTTTGATTCATTGAACAAAATGGAGTATAGCTATTGTTTCTCTGGTTGTACACAAAGTAGAGTCACACCATCTGTGCATTCATACATGTACACAGGGCAATGGTGTCTGTCACACATTCTGTTATTATTCTTACCCCCCACCCCAACCCCACCCCTCCCTTCCCTCTATGCTATCTATCCTTCCTCCATTCTTGCCAACCTTCCACCGCGCATTATGCATCATCATTCACTTATCAGAGAGATCATTCAGCCCTTGGATTTTTGGGATTGGATAATCTCACTTAGCATAACAGTCTTTAGCAACATCCATTTACCTGCAAATGCCATAATTTTATTCTTCTTTATGGCTGAGTAATATTCCATTGTGTGTATATATATATACAGTTTCTTTATCCATTCATCTATTGAAGGGCATCTAGGTTGGTTCCACAATCTAGCTATTGTGAATTGGGCAGCTATGAACATTGATGTGGCTGCATCACTGTAGTAATCTGATTTTAGGTCCTTTGGGTATAGGCCAAGGAGTGGGATAGCTGGGTCAAATGGTGGATCCATTCCAAGTTTTCTAAGGAATCTCCACACTCCTTTCCAGAGTAGCTGCACGAACTTGCAATCCCACCAGCAATGTATGAGTGTACCCTTTTCCCCACATCCTCGCCAACACCTGTTGTTGCCTGTATTCTTAATAAAAGACATTCTAATTTGGGGTAAGATGAAATCTTAAGGTGGTTTTGATTTGCATTTCTCTTATAACTAGGGATGTTGAACATTTTTTCATAAATCTGTTGATTACTTAAAGATTGTCCTCTGTAAACTGCCTGTTGATTTCTTTGGCCCATTTATTGATTGGGTTATTAGTGTTCTTAGTGTAGAGATTTTTGAGTACTTTGTAGATTCTGGAGATTATTGCTCTATCTGAAGTGTGTGTGGCACAGATTTTCTCCCACTCTGAAGGCTCTCTCTTCACATCCCTGATTGTTTCCTTTGCTGAGAACAAACTTTTTAGTTTGACTCTATCCCACACATTGATTCCTGCTTTTATTTCTTGTGCTTTGGGAGTCATGTTAAGGAAATCTGGTCCTAGGCCAACATGATGGAGATTTGGACCTATTTTCTCTTCTATTAGGTACAGAGTCTCTGATCTAATTCCTAGGTCCTTGATCCATTTTGAGTTGAGATTTGTGCAGGGGGAGAAATATGGGTTTAGTTTCATTTTGCTGCATATGGATTTCCAGTTTTCCCAGCACCATTTGTTGAAGAGGCTATCTTTTCTCCATTGTATGTTTTTGGTTCCTTTGTCAAGTATGAGATACCTGTATTTATGTGGGTTTGTCCCTGTGTTCTCTATTCTGTACCATTGATCTACCTCTCTATTTTGGTGCCAATACCATGCTGTTTTTGTTATTATTGCTCTGTAGTATATTTGAAGTCCTGGTATTGTGATACCTCCTGCTTCGCTCTTCTTGCTAAGAATTGGTTTAGCTATTCTGGGTCTCTTATTCCTCCAAATGAATTTCATGATTGCTTGCTCTAATTCTATGAGGTCCATCATTGGGATTTTAATTGGAATTGCATTGAATTTGTATAGCGCTTTTGGTAGTATGGCCATTTTGACTATATTAATTCTGCCTATCCAAGAACATGGGAGATCTTTCCATCTTCTCCGACTTGCTTTAATTTCATTCTTTAGTGTTCTGTAGTTCTCATTGTAGAGATCTTTCACCCCTTTTGTTAGATTAATTCCCAAGTATTTTATTTTTTTAGAGGCTATTGTGAATGGTATAGTTTGCCTAATTTCTCTCTCAGAGGATGTATCACTTATGAATAAAAATGCATTAAATTTATGAGCATTAATTTTATATCCTGCTACTCTACTAAATTTGTTTATGAGTTCCAGAAGTTTTCTGGTGGAATTCTTAGGATCTTCTAGATAGAGAATCATGTCATCAGCAAATAGGGATAGTTCAAGCTCTTCTTTTTCTATTCATACTCCTCTAATTTCTTTGGTCTGTCTAATTGCTCCAGCTAGAGTTTCAAGGACAATGTTGAACAGAAGTGGAGAAAGAGGGCATCCCTGCCTTGTTCCAGTTCTCAGGGGGAATGCTTTCAATATTTTTCCATTTAAAATGATTTTAACTGTGAGTTTAGCATAGATGGCCTTTACAATGTTAAGGAACATTCCTACTATCCCTAATTTTTCTAGTGTTTTGAGCATGAAGGGGTGCTGTATTTCATCAAATGCTTTCTCTGCATCTATTGAAAGAATCATGTGGTTCTTGTCTTTAAATCTGCTGATGTGGTGAATTACATTTATTGATTTCCAGAGGTTGAACCAACCTTGCATCCCCGGGATGAAACCTACTTGATCATGGTGCACTATCTTTTTAATATGCTTTTGTATGCAATTAGCTAAAATTTTGTTAAGAATTTTTGCATTTATGTTCATTAGGGATATTGGTCTGAAATTTTCTTTCCTCGATGTGTCCTTCTCTGGTTTTGGTATCAGGGTGATATTAGCTTCATAGAATGAGTTTGGAAGGGTTCCCTCCTCCTCTATTTCATGAAATACTTTTAGGAGTATTAGAATGAGCTCTTCTTTGAAGGTCTTGTAGAACTCGGCTGTGAATACATCTGGTCCCGGACTTTTCTTTGTTGGTAGGCTTTTGATGACTTCCTCTATTTCATTGCTTGAAATTGATCTATTTAAGATGTGTATGTCCTCCAGATTCAGTTTGGGTGGCTCATATGCCTCTAAGAACCTGTTGATGTCTTCCAGGTTTTCTATTTTGTTGGAGTATATATTTTCAAAATAGCTTCTAATTATGTTTTGCATTTCAATTGTGTCTGTTGTAATATTTCCATTTCCATCACGGATTTTTGTAATTTGGATTTTCTCTCTCCTTCGCTTTGTTAGCGTGGCTAAGGGTTTATCAATTTTGTTTATTCTTTCAAAGAACCAACTTTTTGTTTTGTCAATTTTTTGAATTGTGTCTTTTGTTTCAATTTCATTGATTTCAGCTTTGATTTTAATTATTTCCTGTTTTCTACTACTTTTGGTGATGATCTGTTCCTCTTTTTCTAGGGTTTTGAGCTGTAATGTGAGGTCATTGTTTTGTTGACTTTTCATTCTTTTTTTGAATGCACTCCATGCAATGAATTTTCCTCTTAGCACTGCTTTCATAGTATCCCAGAGTTTCTGATATGTTGTATCTTCGTTCTCGTTGACCTCTAAGAATTTTTTAATTTCCCCCCTAATATCTTCTGTTATCCATGCATCATTCAATAGCATATTATTTAGTCTCCAGGTGATGGAGTAGTTTCTGTTTTTAACTTTATCGTTGATTTCTAATTTCATTCCATTATGATCTGATAGAATACAAGGTAGTACCTCTTTGTTTTTGTATTTGCTAAGAGTAGCTTTGTGGCATAACATATGGTCTATTTTAGAAAAGGATCCATGAGATGCTGAGAAGAAAGTGGATTTGCTTTTTGATGGATGGAATATTCTATGTATGTCTGTTAAGTCTAAATTAGCAATTGTGTCATTGAGTTCTCTGGTTTCTTTGTTCAATTTTTGCTTGGAAGATCTGTCCAATGCTGAGAAAGGCATGTTAAAGTCCCCCAGTATTATTGTGTTTTGGTCTATTTGGTTCCTGGAATTGAGAAGGATCTGACTGACGTACATGGATGTGCCATTGTTTGGGGCATAAATATTTATGATTGTTATGTCTTGGTGATTGATGCTTCCCTTAAGTAGTATGAAATGTCCTTCTTTATCCCTTCTGACTAACTTTGGTTTGAAGTCTGCTTTATCTGAAATGAGGATGGAAACTCCTGCTTTTTTAGTCAGTCCATGTGCATGGTATGTTTTTTCCCAACCTTTCACCTTTAGTTTGTGGGCATGTTTTTCTATGAGATGAGTCCCTTGAAGGCAGCATATTGTTGGGTCTTTCTTTTTAATCCAATCTGCCAGTCTATGTCTTTTGATTGATGAGTTTAGGCCATTTATATTTAGGGTTATTATTGAGATATGACTTGCATTCCCGGTCATTTTGACTTATTTTTGAATTTTAATCTTACTTGGTTTTTCCTTTAATTGGCTGTTCCTTTAGGGTAGTTCTTCCCTTTGCTGACTTAACATTGTTGTTTCTCAATTCTTCCTCTTGGAATATTTTGCTGAGGATTTTCTGTAGGGCAGGCTTTCTATTTTTGAATTCTTTTAGCTTGCGTTTATCATGGAAGGATTTTATTTCATCTTCAAATCTGAAGGTAAGTTTTGCTGGGCATAAGATTCTTGGTTGGCATCCATTTTCTTTCAATGCTTGGAATATGTTGTTCCAGGCCCTTCTTGCTTTTAGGATCTGGACTGAGAAATCTGCTGATATCTGTATTGGTTTCCCCCTGTAGGTAATCTGATGCTTTTCTCTCTCAGCCTTTAAAATTCTATCTTTATTTTGTATGTTAGGTATTTTCATTATAATGTGCCTGGGTGTGGATCTGTTGTAATTTTGTACATTTGTTGTCCTGTAAGCCTCTTGAATTTGATTTTCCATTTCATTCATCAGATTTGGGAAATTTTCTGATATTATTTCATTGAACAGATTATTCATTCCTTTGGTTTGTGTCTCTGTGCCTTCCTCAATCCCAATGACTGTTAAATTTGGTCTTTTCATGATGTCCCATAACTCTTGGAGGTTCTGTTCATGATTTCTTACCATCGTTTCTGTCTGGTTGAGTTTGTTTTCAAGATTAAATATTTTGTGTTCATTGTCTGAAGTTCTGTTTTCCAAGTGATTTAGTCTGTTGTTTAAGTTTTCTATTGAGTTTTTAATTTGGTTTATTGTAACCTTCATTTTAAGGATTTCTGTTTGGTTTTTCTTCAGAATCTCTATCTCTTTATTGAAATGATCTTTTACTTCCTGTAGTTGCTTTTTTAGCATTGCCTGGATTTGCTCTCTTGAGTCCTTGTTTGCTTCTTGGATCATTTTAATTATGTGTAAGTCTCTTTCTGACAATGCTTCTGCCATGTTGTTACTGGGTACTTTTGGTATGGTATCTGGGTTTGTTTGGGACGTTTTCTTCCCATGTTTTCTCATGTTGCTAATGTATCTTCCCCTCTAGTAGTGCGAATCCTAGGTATTGCAGTTTCCCCTTAAAAACTTATAGGATTCCTGCCTATTTTCAATACCTCCCCTTGAATTGAGAGATCAATATTGGCAGCACACCATATAAACAATATGTGTCCTTAATCTAAACAGTCCCTATTAAGATATTAACAGTGTTGTCGTAATAAACAGAGATGAGTTCAAATTATTATCTACAGCATAACCAGTAAGTTTGAAATAAGGACTGCAAATCCTAATGTTGGACAGGGAGAATGAGGAGGGGTATTGGACAAAACACTAATGAGATAAGAAGTGTTTCTACAGATATACTATTTCTTATGAATAGTGGAAGTGGAATTAAAAGAAATAGGTTGTTAGCATGAAGAGAAAGGGATTATCCAAGGAAATGGATATATAAGAGGGAGATAGAGTGATAAGCATAATAATAAAAGAAGAAGGTAGGAATATAGTGGATATATTAGGAATAACCATAGTATTACAATTAATTTAGAAAACACTCTGTGATAAAAATATACTGTACAGTTCAAACCTCTTATTTTTCAATGACCTGATGTTTGAGAGGCACTTGATCAAGCAGTAACCCAAGAAGGGTACTTCTGAATCCAGGTTGGGAATCATCAGTGCCTCTGGGCAGAGGCAGCCTGGTGTTGATAGATGATCAGATGAAGCACAGGTGCTAGACTCCGGGCCAGGGTGTGGGCCTGGGCACTAGACCTAGCTGTGGTGGGGGCACAGAACTGAGTTCAGTGATGGAGACGTTGGGCTTGATAGCCCAGGCAGGCCTGAACTTTGTGCTGCCAGCTCAGGCAGTGGCAGGTGGTTGCTCTCTCCTGGGGACGCTGTAGGGTGGCACTGACCAGCCTAAGATCCCTGCTGGAGCTGGGGATTCCAGTCGCCCCAGGCCGGAGCTCTCCAGGAGCCACTGCAAAATGGTGCCGGAAAACTAGCACTCCACTCCGAGGAATCAGGCAGCCGCAGGTTTGGTCACTCTCTGCGGGAGAAGCTGTAGGATGGCACTGACCAGCCTAAGAGCCCCGCTGGAGCTGGGGATTCCAGCTGCCCTGGGTTGGAGGTCTCCAGGAGCCGCTGCGAAATCTGTCCTTAATCTTTCTAACACACTTGTCTCAGAGATGTTGCTACCCCATTTTACAAAGGGATTGTGTGACATTGATGTTAAATGACTTGTTGGCATCCACAAATCAGTAAGTGATGGTACCTGTGTTTTGAACACAATTTTCTAAACCTTAAGAATGAGGACAACTACGAAGAAAAGACCATTAGTTTCCAAGTCATATAGCTCAAGAGTAAGGTGTTCAATAAATGTTGAAATAGGAGTAAAACTACTAAATATTAAATTGGTTACTGATAGTGGAATAACAATGGGAGGCAGAAAGGCAACAGCAGTGGCAATAATTAACATATCATTTAAATGTTTAATATTATTATTGATAGTCAACTTTTGTACCCCATAGTTTACTGCAGAGCAATGTGATTCTGACTCTAGATAATGGTTAGGTACTGAACTAGTTGAGAAGATAGCACTAACTGGTAGCCAGGAGCTTGAGTCAGGAGCGGACTTCAGAGTACTCCAGTTGCTGAGCCTAGGAATTGCACTGTACCCTTCCAGAAAACCTAAAAGAAACTCTAGTCATAGCCATCAATGATTCCATTAGTCCCTGGGGCATCCCTCCATGGCAGTGAGAAGAGTAGAGAAGCCAGTTCCAAAGCCCCACCACAGAAGACTAGGAGCAGGGCCACCCCCACATGGCCTGGTCTTCCACACACCAGCTCAGCTCTAGGTACTCAGATGCTGTCCTCCACCAAATCTTGGTCCCCTGAGGAAGAGTGAGTGCTGAGATCCTCTTTATAGGATCATCCCTGTAGAAGATCATCCCTGTCTTCAATTCGACAAGGATCCAAACAGGCTCCAGTGACCTCTGGGAAAACCTCAAAGCCAATTCAGTGCATTAAAAGGCATTCTTTTTAACCTTGTAGGCATGCAGAAATGCTGCTGAGCTCCTTCTTTTAAAACATTTAGCTCATTAAGAAGTGGCTGGAGTCTGCAAAAACATTTTTACTTTTCTGATATAATGTTCCTCTTTGATAAATTTTCAGTATATTTCCTCCTTTTCCTTTTATTTTCCATATGTTTCCTACTTAACACAAGTCATCACTTATTGCACTTCCACATTTCTTTCTGTATTTGTGATATTCAAGGGTAGTAGGCTAGAATCTGTATTCTCTGACTGATTTTTCCCATAAGGCAATTGGTTATAAAAACGTAAATCACTCAGAATTATTTTGTTTGGAATATTTGAAACCTTAATGGACAAAATATCTGAACCACTTTAGTTTGCATTCCTGAATTTTTAAGATGGCCAAGGGTGTCTTTTTGATTTTGTTGAGGAACTAGCAGCAAATCAGAATGATTTTCTATTTTTGGAAGAATTTTATATAAAAAGTGTCTGAAGTGATACAGACCAGTTATCCTCAGTAATGCCCACACAGGGATTATTTCAGGGGCTCCCAAGAACACTCAACATTCATCTACTTGCTAGGAGGACTCATAGGACTTAACAAATAGTCAAGCTCAATGTTAGAATTTATTAAAGAGATAAAGCAAGGGTAGATCAGCAAAGGAAAAGACATATCAGGCACAGTCTAGAGGAATCCATATGCAGCATTCCTATGTTTTGTCACTGCCATGAAGGTTCAAACAGCATGTTCTCCCCCTAGCAGAAAAGAAACACAACAACATGTCTGAAAACTTTCTATCAGGGATGCCCATTTAAGACTTAGCATCCAAGGTTTTAATTCAGGTCTTTTCACATAGAGCCAATTGGTCAAGCAAGTATAAAAATTTCAGATTTGCAGAAGGAAAGTGCATATTCAGTTCCCAAGGTGGGCAAAGCATCCTTATCACTTAGGCAAAGTTTCATGTCAATGTAGGGAACTGTTTATCAATCAAGTGTTCAGACTCCAGCCCAGTACCATCCTTGTGAGGCAACCTTTCAAGGAGAGCAGTCTCAGGCCTGGTATATGGGTACCAACCTGCAGTATTAATTTCACTTGTGTCGTTTAAAGGTACTTGATGTTGCTTGTCAGACAATCATAAAGATGTGTTTTAGAAGACAAGGTGACTTCCTTAAGTTTCTGTGTGAATCTCTTTGCACCTGGTCAGGGCATCAACTTAGGCATAGCACAGTTCCAGCCATGTGTTGGCTGCTCACCTGAAAATCTTCCAGGACTCACGTAGCATCATGATAGCCAGGACTCACAAAAGAAATACACTACCCTGAGGGCACACGTTGGTCCCCCTGGAAACCCAGAGTTTATAATTAGTGCACACTGTCCAGCACAGGTTGAGCCCACTGAGAGGCCTTCCAGTGAAAAAAATGTGGGAGACAAGTACTCAAAGTAGTAATACGTTAGATTCAGATTGACATGTTTGTTTATCTATTTATTTAAAATTAATAATGACCTATAATTACTGACCTGATTTAAGCATAATAAAGTGGAGATCTGCTTCTTTTTCCTTGGAATTATTTGGCTCAAATTTCCTAACAGTTCGTCGCTTGTAAATTGCAATGGACAAACATTTTTTCACATTTTATTAAATTTATGATATAGGAATTGGAGGTTTTAGCCTTCAACTTCAAACATAAATATTTAGCAATTTTTAGGAATCATTTAACAACAGAAACATATCAATTGACAAATGGCTCTGAAAATTACCCTCTAAGCATCTGGGGAGCAGTTCAGATGTTCCAGATGAGCCTTTGTTTACCAGTGTATACTTTGTGTTTTTACT
This sequence comes from Glaucomys volans, assembly GCA_020662805.1. Taxonomy (NCBI): domain Eukaryota; kingdom Metazoa; phylum Chordata; class Mammalia; order Rodentia; family Sciuridae; genus Glaucomys; species Glaucomys volans. Next base: position 533,149 of record JAJEJO010000956.1, on the reverse strand, counting down.
GTATCACTTTGAAGAATTACTCGTTTCTGATCCAAATGACTACAAATACTAAATGGCAGCGTTTTACACTGCAAATTGGGTTTTATATTGAACTTTTGGAAATGAAGTTACCTGGATAGAGAAAAAATGGATCAATAATGGCACAGCACTTTCCAGTTTACATAGCATTGCCCCAGTTAACAGAACATTGCCCAATGGATTCTCACAACTGCCCTATGAGGTTGGCATTTTATTCCCATTTACAAGGGAAGGAAGGAAGGAAGGAGGGAAGGAAGGAAGGAGGGAAGGAAGGAAGGAAGGAAGGAAGGAAGGAAGGAAGGAAGGAAGAGGGAGCTGAGAACATGCTGAAAACAACTGTGAGCAAAGCCAAATATGGACTTAAAGATTTCCTGACTCTCCATCTGTATTTCTGCACTCCTACCATGGGGCTAGTTTTTGAAACCTCAGCCTCTGCTTTGCTTCACCATGGGAAAAGCTTCTGACACTAGCAAAAACCTAACTGGCCATTTGCTAGCATTTTTTTATGGTCTCATCCTGTGCCAGGGCTGATTGTTCCCTTTCAGATGTTCCTCATGTTTTGGATTCAAGAATTAAAAAGAGGTTGTATTTTGTATTATTTTGGCAATTGTTGTTGTTGCTGTTTTTGGTAGATGAGCACTTTAGAAGAGCCATTTGAACAGGGAAGAAGTTGCAGGACCTAAACCTCAAAGCACTTACCAAACACTATGTGAAGAGAGCAACTAGTCAGTAATCTGGCATTATGAAACCAGCTAAGGGTGAGAGTAGCATGGAATTCTCATTCTCAACAGAGTTGTTCACACAGCACCATCAGGCTTACTGTCCATTTTCCTTCTTAGGATGTTCAACCAAACTCTTTAGGTTTTAGCCTTACCCGGGACTGGTCACTTTTTACCTGGAATCTCTGCTGTCTCTCGAACCCATTTTCATTTCCTTCCAGTAAGAAGAAAGAGGATAAAACTGCTGTGATCTGTAGGCCATAGGCCCCAAGTGAACAGTTTTCTGTGGGCCAGAGGAGACTCTGGGCAGGTTTATTGTAACATTAAACCCAAGCGGGTACTTGCCCACTCTGCCTGGGAGCAGCATGTCTAGGACTTGGCATAAATTAGTGTGTTTGTCTTTCACTCCACTTGGCCACTGGCCAGCAGGGATACTCGATTTTCATTTTGAAATTTTACTTGGCAAATCCTTAAAAGTCACCAAAGAAGTTTTCCTGAGTAACAAAAAGCAACTTTATTGAAAACTAATTATTTTTTGGATGAATATGCCAGCTGTTTGAAAATGCTTTGGTCACATTAAAGCATATTTTAGTAGTGTGCTTATGAATGCAGATCCAATTGTGAAATGATTTTTGACAGTAACTTAGAAGCACCTCATTCCAAAGTGCCTAGAAGCCAACTTCTACATAGGTCTACAAATCTGATAAATGGAAAAAACCCACTGGATGAATAAATCAGTTATTTGGGAATGACAGATTTTAAAAGTCCCTGTATACCTGGAAGGGATATTTTTTCCTTCGGAACTAGAACAGACAAAATAAGTAAGTGCATGTGTATTTTTTCTTTGAGCAAAATTTGAAGCTTTCAGAAGGGACTAGAATCTAATGACTTGAGAACTTGGACTCTTCTGAGTGTACTTACATTTGTATGTTTGTCTCTTGAGCTGTGTCTGCACACATTATTGTTGTGCTTCCACAGTAGCCACTGGGATGTGTATGTGACACTAACATGAATTAAACATTGTCTTTGCCTGCCAGGAATTTAAAACCTCATTAGGTGGATTAGAAGAGGGACAAGAGTAGAAATGTAAATAAGACACAATGTTATATGTGTAAAATAGAGCTATATGGATATTTTGGGTTAGTGCAAAGTCTACTGTACATTTTAACTGAAGGGGAGCAAAAAAATCATGATAGAAGAGGTACTATTTGACCTGAATTCTTAAAGGGTAAGGGTAGCATTGATTAGTACAATGTGGAGAAAAGGACATTTCTTACTCATTGAAGGAGCAATAGCAAAGTCATCAATGAATAAAAGGACATGGTCTATAGGGGAGAATTCAAAATAGATGGGGCCAGATGGAATAGATGATGCAAGATCTAAGTCACACCAAAGAGGTTATCTTCTTTTCTATTTAAGTTTGTGAGAAGGGGGATCAAATTTATTCTCCGTTTTATATAGGCTTGTGATAAGGAACATAGCATATCTAGGCCTTGTTTTAATACTAATGGAGAGTAAAGAATGAATGAGGGGAGACAACAGGGAGACAGGCGGGTCAGGAGCTGTTGTACTAGTTCAGGTAAGGGCTTTCAAGGGCTTGAAATGGGCATTAAGCCAATTATCCAGTGAATTTAATCAATGCGAAGAGTGATCTGGCTAATGCAGGGAAATGGGAGGGAAGCACTCGACTCTCAATCACTTGTTTTTATTGGCTTGACTTGGCCAGATAATTGTTTCAAGTCTCTGTTTGCTTTGTGTATGTAACAGTCATTGTATGGTTTGGACAAATTGCTTAGTACCTCTAGGTTTCATTTTCACCAGCTATAAAATAGGGATAATAATTCTTGCCACCAGTGGTAATTGCCTCACAGGAATGCTTTACACATTTGTGTAAGTGCTAGCATATTCTTGGCATGAAATAATCATTAATAAGACTTCTAATACTTCTCCTAATGTTCATTGAAATCTTTTGAAAAGTCAACATGCAAAAATGTTGAATATTTTAAACACAAGAAAATATCCAAAGTAATAAAAGGGTGACAACATGTAGTGAAACAATAATCCCTGATAACCTTCATTTTGTTTTCAAATCCTCTCTGATTCATTTTCATTTAAGTCACAAAACTTTATTTTATAAAGCAAATACAATAACCAAAGTCGGTTTAAGAACTTTCTAGAACTTTCTCAACAACAGATTGGAGGCTGCCTTCTCCAGCTCCAAGGTGGTTCTGAACACTTAAGGGTTCCTACATGATGAGTTTGCCTGTCTTCAGTTGACATTTGAGGTCCAGGAATGTCTCAGAGTTTGGCAGAGTTCTTTCCCCACAGCCCAAGGGACCAGCAACAAAAACCTGCTTTGTTATTTTTCTGGATGGTGGTGGAAAAGTTAAGAAAAAAATGCCTTTTTTGGCTGACTTCAGGCTATTGTGGATATTAAAGGAAATAATTTGGCTAAATTAAGAGAACATTAGATGAAATTTTCTTTCAGGAACACAATCCATTCCTCCCTCCCAAAACAAGTTGAAAGTGAACATCATGAGGTGCACATGTATTGTGATGTGTTGATGTGGTCAGAGTTATGGTTTTCAAAACATCTGGAGTTACTTGGCCAGTGTGAACTATGCTTAAAATCCAAAACACCCAAAGCCAAAAATGCATGTGAGTTTTACCACCAACAAACAAGTGAAACCATTCTTGGGGCTTAGAATCAGTTGACCAGGAATTCAGGCAATTTGTTCACTGGGAAATTCCCCATTGCCAAGAAATGTGGTTTTCCGATGATGGTGTGGCTTTAGGAAGGCAAGTTACAGAAGACAGGAGCCCTATCAAAGCTAATAACAGCAAAGATATTGAAGCACTTGATGAGGATTATAGCAGCCAAGAAGATTCTATGCACATTCCAAGGAAAGATTTCAGAGATTTCTGTCTCAGATCAGCTCTTTCATACAAGTCATTGCAGCTGATCCCTTGGGCCATGGGTAAGTATAGCATGCACTTCCTTTACTGGCTTAAACTCCGTGATGCTGACCCAACCCAAAGGGACCCGAAGAAGTTGCCTCCATGCTTTGCCAGGTGCCTTCAGCCAGCTTATAGAGATGAGCTTTGTGACATGTGTGTGCATGGCAAGCCTTGGCAGTATTGAGCCAGGTTGCACATGTGGTTTCTCAGCTGGTTTTGCTGAAGGACCATTCCCAAAGGCCCTAAGCCAAGGTGGCAGTATTTGAATTCAAATAAATGGGTTGCTTTCATAGGAATGGAAAGAGCAAGTTGTTGAGTGTGTGAACCTTCTCTGACTTCATATCTGATTCCAGGTTCCCACACTCAAGCACGTGAGAACTAGCATTTTCCTTCAGAGTGCAACCTCTGCCTTTCTCAGAAGTAAGGGTAGGAAGGAAAGATTTTGGACAAATCAATTAAATTTTTAAAAGGGTTTACAATTTTATCATTGGAATTCAGAATAATAATACATATATTTTCAATGAAAAATGTTCTCCTACATTAGCAATGACTCATAATATTGAAGAATTGCATACCCTTGACCAAGCAATTCTGGTTCTTGTAATATATCTTCAGAAACTTTCATACTTATGCACAAAGAGATGTAAATATTCTAAAATAACATAAACAATTCTGTGATGAACAATTACAAGCAACATAAATACCCATCATCAACAAGGGAATGGATTTATCATGTCCTATTCATACAACTGATGAAATAAAATGAATTAACTAGAGCTATGCGAATCAACATAGAAAAAAAACTTACAATTTGGAGCAAAATAAATACACTTCTACAAGGGTATATTACCATGTATATGAACTGTAAAATCATGCAAAACAATATTATCTAGTGATTACTTTTTTCTTTTTCTTTTTAGTACATATTTGAACATGTTTGTGAAATATAGTAAAATATTTCAATATAAATATATAATGCATAATGACTAAATCAGAACAATTACCTTTACCATCTCCTCAAGCTTGTATCATTTCTATGCAAACCACTTCTATACAAGGTAGAAATCTATTTATTTTTAGAAAGAGTGTAAAAATGTCTGAGATCCAAAGGAAAATTGTGTCATATAAAAAACTTACTTATATTTTCGGCAAATCACTTCAACCCTCTGACCTTTCACCTCTTCCCCGTCCCTACTGCACTGACCTGTTGGTATTACTTGGAGAGCCATAGGAGATGCTGTGTTTACTCATTCCCAAAACTGTTAAAATTTGTTTATTTGGAGCGTTCTTTTTGGGATAAGTCATATGTTATGAGCAAAAGGCCCGTGGTTGTTCAGGTTAATTACCTGTCAGTAAAGTAACAAAGAATGCAATAACTCAGCAGCCCACTTTTATATGCAAACAACACTGAGTGACGTGTTTGTGGCTTCCTTTTCTCTCTATATAAAGAGAACCAGCTTTGAATTGATATGTTCTTTGCTCAAAAGGTTATCACTAATGCTAATTTAGAGATGCAATTAACTCTCCATCCCTGACTGTGTGACCTAAAACAATTATAATAATTAGTACTTTACCTACAATATTTTGTCTGGAGATGGGGCTCATTATTTTCCCTATTAGTGAACTGCTGAGAATAAATAATCAAAATTATTTTATTTAGACTAGTCATGCAACATACTGCCTGTCTGCTCTATGATATCTGTTAAAGACATTTGCTTATGGATGGGTGAAATTTCCCTTCACTGATTCATTAGAATATTGATGTGACACAACACCTGTGTCTCTCTAGCACTGTCATCTTAAGTACTAAATGCTGTAGTGTTTTCCCAACCCAAAATATTTTCTACTTGAATCTAGTATACTTTTCTGCCTTCTGTTCATACATTCATTCATTCATCCATCTTGATAAATATTGGAATGGACCATTTTTCTATTTAAGAAACTGTACAAGTACTGTGGAAGTAGGCTCAGTAGGCTGGTCTGTGATCCCTGACTCGGAGACTATAAAGTGACTTTTTAGCAAAAGAAAAATTTAAACACTACTGATGAGAGAGAAAAAAAAAAAACTTATTTTTCAAAGAAAATGCAATACTTCCTGAAACTCCATGATGTGTTCCCCTGCTTGCAGGTTGTATTTGCTGTCTTTGGAGTGCTGCCATTGGGTTAACGTATCAGTAGATGCACAGCCCTCCAGTAGATATAATTAATGCTTTGAAATTGTGGCTTTCAGCGAGTCACACCAAGCACAATTGAATGTCTTAATTTGACAGTGGGCCGACCAAGTACTAATTTGTTTGGGGAGACAAAACTAGCCAGTTATGCAACCTACGGTATATAATCTGACAGAAGGAGACCAAAACCTACCCAGCTATTTCCATTTCATGGTCTCAGTTACAACAATGGAGCCATTCTCAGCAAGGTGATTGAACATCCTTTTATGGCATGGTGTGGGATCAGAAGCCTGGGGACAGAAAGTATGTTGTGACCCTCTGTCCACCCAGTGAGAACCTTCTAGGCCACTAGAGACTCACACAGGGAGGGTGGTGAAATGTTTGCTCTACACTTTCTCTGCCTCCAGTGTTGTGTATGAATCCCTTTCCTGTCGTGAGCACTTACTTGGTTATTGCACTTAAATTCTTGTATAATTTCAACTCAGGAGTTTGGCCCTAGTATAGGGGAGGGAACCACAGAGGTGGTAGTCTTAGACTTGCCATTGAACATGACATAAATCAGGAATAAAGTTACTGGGTATATACCATGTGCTTGTCACTGTCACTCTGTTAGTCCTTTATGCATATCACTTTTTTTTTTTGAGTACTGGGGATTGAACTCAACCACTGAGCCACATCTCCAGCCCTATTTTGTATTTTATTTAGAGACAGGGTCTCACTGAGTTGCTTAGGGACTTGCTAAGTTGCTGACGCTGGCTTTGAACTCACAATCCTCCTGCCTCAGCCTCCCAAGTGCTGGGATTACAGGTGTGCGCCACCATGCCTGGCTATATCATCTTATTTATTTATTTATTTATTTATTTATTTATTTATATTTTTTTATTTACTTATTGATTCATTGAACACAAATGGAGTACAGCTATTGTTTCACTGGCTGTACACAAAGTAGAGTCACACCATCTGTGCGTTCTTGCATGTACACAGGACAATGGTATCTGTCACACACTCTGTTATTACTTTTACCCCCCACCCCGCTCCCATCCCTCCCTTCCCTCTATGGTATCTATCCTTCCTCCATTCTTGCCACCCTTCCCCCCCGCAGTATGCATCATCATTCATTTTTCACAGAGACCATTCGGCCTTTGGATTTTTGGGATTGGCTAATCTCATTTAGCATGACAGTCTCCAACTTATCCATTTACCTACAAATGCCATAATTTTATTCTTCTTTATGGCTGAGTAATATTCCATTGTGTATATAGATGGCTACAGTGATGCAGCCACATCAATGTTCATAGCTGCTCAGTTCACAATAGCTAGAATATGGAATCAACCTAGATGCCCTTCAGTAGATGAATGGATAAAGAAACTGTGGTATATCATCTTATTTAAACTACCCAATAACCTTCTGAATTAGTAGCTACTATTATATCCCCCACTAAGATTCAGAGTGATCATCCACCTTTCCAAAAACATGTGGAGGAGCATGGAGCCAGTATTCCATCACAAATACATTTAGAGTCCATTAACTTGTGTTTTATTTAAGTGCACCACACTGACTTGTACTTAATCTTTCCTTATTGAATTAGGAGATGGACATAGATGATAACAGCTAAGAAGAAGGGGCATGCTCTTGTTTGGTTTAGGCTAAAATTTGTCATAATTTTCAGCATTCTAGAAATTGATATGTTATTAAAAAGTCTTCCTCAATATTGACCAACGAGAGGTTCCCTTCCCAACTGCCTCTACCAAATAATAAGGGTAGTTAAATTTAACACCTGACAAATAGTCCACTGCAAACCTGGTTTTTCCATAACATTTGTGCATTTGTAAATTTTGTGTGCCTCCAACTGGTTTGAATGTGCAAACAGAGTAACAGGTGTGAAAATTGGAAGAGCCCTCCAAGATCATCCAGCATGTTTGACAGATGAGTGAATTTAGACCTGATACTTTCCAAAAATCACACAGCAATCAAATGAAAGCACTAGGAACTGACCCTAAAGAAAATGTCTGTCTACAGCTGTACATTACACCACCCCCAACTCATTAGTCAACAGTTCAGATAAGAATAGACTCTTTGAATAGGTTGTTCATTCCTTTGAACACCAGAGTGCAAGAAATAAAAGCAAGAATCAATAAATGGGATGGATTCAAACTATAAAACTTTTTATCAGCAAAAGAAACAGTCAATAATGTGAAAAGAGAGTCTACAGAGTGGGAGAAAATCTTTTCCACACACACTTCAGACACAGCACTGATCTCCAAAATTTATAAAGAACTTACAAAACTTTACACCAAAAATGCAGAGAACCTCATCAATAAATAGGCTAAAGAACTGGGCAGACACTTCACAGAAGATGATATGCAGGTGATCAACAAATACATGAAAAAGTGCTCATCATCTCTAGTAATAAGAGAAATGCAAATTAAAACCACCCGAAGATTTCATCTAACTCCAATTAGAATGGCTATTATCAAGAACACAAGCAATAATAAGTTTTGGTGTGGATGTGGGGAAAAAGACACACTCATACAGTGCTTGGGGTTGCAAATTGGTGCAGCCACTCTGGAAAGCAGTATGGAGATTCCTCAAAAAACTTGAAATGGAACCACCATTTGTCCCAGCTATCCCACTCCTCGATTATACCCAAAGGTCTTAAAATCAGCAGAGTATAGGGATACAGCCCCATCTATGTTCATAGCTGCTCAATTCACAATAGCTAGAGTGTGGAACCAACATAGATCCCCTTCAATGGAAAAATGGATAAAGAAACTGTGGTATATATACAAAATGGAATATTACTCAGCCATAAAGAAGAATAAAGGTATGGCATTTGCTGGTAAATGGGTGGAGTTGGAGATGGTCATGCTAAGTGAAATAAGCCAAGCCCAACAAACCAAAGACTGAATGTTTTCTCTGATCAGTGGATGCTGATATATAATGGGGGTGTTATGGGGGGATAAGAAAAGAATGGAGGAAGTGTGGATGGTGTAGAGGAAAATGGGATGGGAGGGGATGGGGGAAGGAAAGATAGTAGACTGAGACAGACAGTATCACCCTATGTATACGTAAGATTATGTGAATCGTGTGAATCTATATTGTGGAAAAAAAAGATGCATTCCATGCTGTATAATCATATCAAAATGAGTTGTACTGTTATGTATAATTAAAAGGAACCAATAAAAAATTTGGATTAAAAAAAGTATCAACTCTTAAGTTTTGCAGAGCCTTAACAGATACACACAAGTGGTTTGCCTAGGAATTATATATGCTGTAGGCCTTAAAGCAAGGGATGGCATACTGTTTTGATATTGTAAAAGGCAATCATGTAGGAAAATAATCATTCAGTCAAGAATGGGTACAGAGCTATCTCAGAATCTTTTATGTACAATTCTGTGTGAGAATCTGTGTATGTTTAAGTACATACCCCCACCTTTTTTAGTTACTCAATCGATCCTTCATTTGGCTGTTCAGAATTAAAGCAGTATGCATTTTTCATTTTCATTTTCTTTGCATTTAATTAAGCCACATTATTTTGGAGGTGGAACACTTGAGCTGAAGAGTGACTCTACTATATACTTTATAATGAAATAATTGGTACATATGAAAAGACTAAAATTTCTTTTTCTGATATCTCTAACTTTCCCTCACTTATTTACAGAAAGAAATGCTGTTTTGTGTGTATGAAAATAAAAATGGGACTAAATTGTCCTTAAAGTCTTTAAGATTTTAATGTCATGCCTTTGGAGAATTTGTATTTGCTTTGCAGGTAGGGAAATGAAGAAGTATATTTGCTCTTAAAATGTGAGTTGAATGTTACTTCCCCACAGGAAGAGAATGATCAGTTTCCAAACATCCATGGATCATGTTCTCAATTCCTAGAACTCCCTTGTCCTCCTTCAGGAACGCTTATCATTCCATCTTCCTGAACTCAGTCAATAGGTCTTAAAAATTATCCAAAACTTATTTCTTCTAATCTTCCTTTTCACTTCTTTTGTGATTTCCTTACATCTTGAACTTTTGGCAGAGGTAAGTCATGTATTGTTCATTTATTTACAGCTCCATTTCTAGCCAGCTCCTCCCGCCCAAACATTCAGATTCACTTTGCTCTCTAAATCCAATCTTAAAACTAATATTTTATTTTCAGCTTATGGTTCAGTTTTCCATAAAGCTTTTGTGATACTATTGCCTTACAGACCTGAGATAAACAAATAGTAATAAATTTTAATGCTCTAATCCAATCAACATGAATGATGTTTTTCAAGGAGTAACGTTATTTGTCATGCAGGTGTTATTCCATTTTGAATAATGTGTGTCCTCCAATGAAAGTGAAGATTTCACAGGTGGAACTTTTAATGGTTTCCTAAATGAACATAGAATATCTGTGATTGCAAGTGTTTAAAGTGAAAGAATTCCTGGAGAAATATGCACACACATACGCACAAATACTTTCCTTCACTGCTTACAGATGTTTGTTCTTTGTGTCTTGTTGAACAGTGAAATCTAACATTTGGTAATGAATTGTTGAACTCTGAATGAGGAGTGAGTATGTCTCATGGGCAGTGGATGCACATGATAAATTCCTTGTTTTCATCTTTCTTCTCCTTGCATTTTACCAGAAGACCCTAAATCCTTTATTTTCTTAACCATGTCCACTCACCCAAAAACAAAGGACAATGGCAGAAGAAGTGCATGAATAGAGAAGGTGAGCACTCTAATAAGCATCATGAAAATGTCTCTGAGTATCAGAGCAGGTTACACAAGTTATTTGATTTAAAATGAAATCCTTAAGGGCTTCAGTCACAAATAGAATTTTAGTTCATTGGAGGGTGTGGCATACTGACAAAGAGTGGAGAAAACTGTCAATTATAGACTGAATTTGTTTGAAAGCCTTTTAAAAGAGGGGATAAAAGCATAAATAAATGTGTTTATATAAAATGCATGGAAAGAAATGTCTGTGTGCACATGTTCTTATAGTTCACTATGCTATAATTTCTGTGTAGAATCAACCTAAGAAATCTTATGTCTAATTTTTTCATATTATATGCCCAAAGAAAGAAGGAGGTAATGGCGCTAAGAACCCAAGATGACCTTTGTATGTTTCACTTTGTACCATTGTACTTCATTTCATTCACTGCCTGCAACAGCCCTCTAAGGAAGACGCTCACCAAGGGGAAGTGGTAATCTGTGTTGAATTATGTAGCCAAAAATTGGAGAGGCTGAGGCTCAAAAATTAATTTGCAACCAAGTGTCCCACCTATTTTTATAATGCAATTTTATAGCTCTATGTTGATGATTTAAATAAGTATCTTTCATGGAGGTAAATATAAGAAAAATAAAACAGAGTTAAACTATATCATCATCCAGAAATACCTACTACTAACCTTTTGGTTTCCTATGTGTTCATTGGTACAAGACAAGAATTGACATTATAATTGCAATCTTATTTTGCATCTTGTTTTATTCCCTCTTAGTGTTGAGCATTTTCACATGCCATTTAGATCGTCTCCAGAATTAAAATTTTAAACTTCCATCCAGTACCTTTTTTCTAACTCACACCATCATTTTTCAGAGTTCATTCATCATTGGTGAGAGTTCAAATGGAAAGATGGCACATGTCATTTTTCTAAAAGTCTTCTAATACAACCACACTGTCATAAGGAGGTGTCACAATGTGTTTTTGTTTTTCTGTTTTGTATCAGGTTCAAAGAAGGAAGGCATTCAGAAAGAGACCTCTAGTGCTGTTAGGTTGGAAAGGTGACCCTACTTTAGTTTTTGACTCTAGATTTGTCCTGATCTTTTCCCTGTAATTTCTTATCTATAAAGTTAGAATGTCCTTCATTTGTTATGGGAGAATTCAGGATCCCTTAATATGTAGGATTTGAGCAGAGGCTAAAAATATGGATAAGCTAGGAATTCCCAATCTATATTACAAGAAGTGGAGAACTTTGTGCCTGGCGCCTTATGTGGATCCATTGGTTGATTATTGCTCTTATAAATATCCTCTTTATATATCTTTTGGTCAATCAAATGTTGATCAATAACCCAAGTTTTCCATATTGCTCTGGTTCTCACTGATATATGACTCCAAACCAATCTTTTCCTCACTGTAGCTTCATCTCCAAAATGAAGAGGTTAAACTAGTCCATCTCTTTATTTCTACAACTTATAATTTATAGGAACAATATCATGTTTGGTGAATGGCTGATCAGACGTGAGACCTCTAATGCAACTCCACTGTCAGTGATAGGGAAGTAGAAGACATTTTGTAAATTTCCATGAAACTCTTCCCCCATCTACCCCACCTAATGATTTCTTTGAGAAGCCAATTACTTCTTGATTTCTTCAAAACCACTATTTTGATGAGTTAACATTATGTAGATCAGCAATATTATGTTTATCAGTTAATATTATGTGGATCATTATATTATGTTTATCAGTTAATATTATGTGGATTAGATGAACTCTACTTTACTTGAAATGTCCATTGGTTTAAAAATGATACAATGATATTGGGAAATGTTTTTCACTGAATATTGAAACTTAACTAGATTTCCTGTGCCTGTTCCTTTATATGTATCTGATAGTGTTCTCATATTTCTATACTTATATGAGCACTAAAAAGCAAGTAGGTATAACTGACAATCACATTACCTTTTGAAAAGGGAAAAAATGCACAATCAAGCACTGTGTAGTAGCTTGTCAATTACACCAAAACTGTTTAATTTATCATTTAAGCCAACAATAAATATAGGAAAATGTGTAACATTTTTAGCCTTAAGAACAATTGAGACTATTTTGAGATTACATCTCACCCCAGTTAGGATGGCTGTTATAAAAAAATACTGGCAAGGATGTGGAGAAAAATATCTCTTATACATTGTTGGTAGGAATGCAAATTAGCACAGTCACTCTGGGAAACAGTATCGAAGCAATTTAAAGGCCTAAAAATAAAACTAAAATATTAGCTAGTTCTAACATGTCTGGGTGTCCTGAAGCAAGTAAAGTCAATGTACAAAAGAGATACCTGCATACCTATCTTTATTATTCACAATGTCTAAGATACAGAATCAGTGTAAGTGTCCATTAGCAGATGAAAGGATAAAGAAAACAAGGTGTATATATACAGTGGAATATTATTCAGCCATGAAGAAGAATGAAATCCTGTCATTTGCAGAAAAATGGATGGAACTGGAAATCATGTGAAACAAAATAATCCAGATGCAGAAACACAAGTGTGAAATGTTTTCTGTCATATGTGGATTCTAAAAAAAATAATAAAAGTAGAAAAGGAACTAATAGGGAAGAGGAAGTGAGTCAAGGGGAGGGTGGAAAAAAAGAGTAGGCAAGAGAGGATACTAGTGAGGTTCGATTTGAACAAAGCATAATATATGCATGTTTGAAAACATCACAGAGAAACTCATTAGGATGAGTTTATTATTACATTTTTTTAAATTGAGAAAAGTAGCCATAACTTAAAGAGGAAATAGCACTAGAAATCACTACATTATAGTATTACCTGTAGCATTGATGATGCTATAGGTAATACTATAGGTATTAATGCTATAGGTAAACAAGGTACAATGGTCTTATACTTAAATCATTTCTTAAGTAATCTTGAATCCTTGATAGGCTTTTCATTGAAATTCATTTTTTTCTTCTTTGGATACAAGTCCTTGTTTGTAAGATGCTACTTAGTGTTTTTGTTTTGTTTTGTTTTCCAGCTATAGCCTATGCTTTTCTCTCTCAAGCCTCTTAAAAATGAGTATTTCATAGTCATCATTTTCCTTCTTTTATACCCAGGGAGTTCTGGAAGAGTATAAATAAGAAAATACAGGTTGTGAAGCCAGGCAGAATCCCTCCTTTTCTATTGTATCAATCAGTGTTGCCTTTTCTGAAAGTATCACAGCTATTTATCTGTTGGAGCACATTAAACCCCTACCTAAAGGATTAAGGCTAGCATTTTCTATTCAAGACTAAAATTGTCACAGCCATACAAGACAGCAGAGTAAGAAATCATGAACATAGTAAGAGCATTCATTCATTCATTCATTCATTCATTCATTCATTCATTATTACCTACTATGTCCTACATTATGCAGGAAACAGATAAGTAAATGAACAACAGCGATACTATGTTCTCTAGAGGGATAACCAGGCTCTTTTGGGATCTTGGACAAGAAGGAACTTGGGACCAGCAGGTAACTATTCTCTGAATATATCTGCTTCTTGAAGATTGAGGGCCAATTCATTGGAAGAGACTGATTGGGTTTGGCATTCCCAGGAATTAGGGAGAAATTATGCCAAAGCACAAAAATGGGGTCTGGCCAACTTTGGAAAGAAAGAAGCCTGTGTAGTCATTGGCATGGTGGCAGAGAGGTAGAAGTGCTAAAACTGGGTTCACAGACACAAAATAAATATTAGATATTTGATTATTTCTCTGAGAAAAGTAAAAATCTTTAAAATGCATTAGTACATTTTAATTGTACACAATGGAGGATTTGTTTCATATTTGTACATGCTTATAAAAAATTTTGCTATCATTCTTTAGTACCTCCCCTTTTCCTTCCCCTCTCCCTTCCTCTTTTGTACTAGTCTTCTTTCTATTTTCTTCTTTCTATTTTCTTTCTATTTTCATGAGATTCCCCCTGACTTTTTCCTTCTAACTTCCACCTATAAGAGAAAATATATGACCCTTGACTCTCTGAATCTGACTTATTTTGCTTGACTTATTGTTCTCCAGTTCCATCCATTTACTGCAAATGCCATAATTTTGTTCTTCTTTATGGCTATGTAAAACTCCATTACATAAGTATACGACTTTTTTGGTCAGCTTTTTCACTGCCGTGACTAAAAGAAACCAACCAGAACAATTATAGCGGACAAAAGGTTTATTTGAGGGCTGACAGTTTCAGAGGTCTCAGTCCATAGAAGGTTCCATTCCTAGGGGCTTGAGGTGAGGCAGAACATCATGGTGGAAGAGTGTGGCAGAGGGAAGTGACTTTCATGGTGATCAGGAAGCAGAGAGAGAGAGAGAGACTCCACTCTCCAGATACAAAATATATACCCCAAAGCCATGGCCCAATTCGCACTTCCTCCAGCCACACCTTACCACTTAAGTTACTACTAAGTTAATCCCTATCAGGTGATTAATTCAGTGTTTGGGTTAAGACTCTCACAACCCAGTCATTACTCCTCTGAATCTTCTTGCACTGTCTCACAAGTAAGCTCCTGGGGGACACTTCATATCCATACCATAAGAACCACATTTTTTATCTATTCATTCATTGATGTGCACCCAGCCTCGTTCCATAATTTGTCCATTGTGCATTGTGTGCTATAAACATTGGTGTGTTTATGTATTCCTATAGTAAAATGAATTTAATTATATAGGATAGATACTAAGGAATGGTATAGATGGGTCATATGATGTTTTCTTTCCTGGCTTTTGTGGACCATGCATACTTATTTCCAGAGTGGTTGTACTACTTTACAATCCACCAAAAGTGTATAAGTGATCCTTCTCTAAGTTTTCTTCAGCATTTTTTATTTGTATTCTTTTTGATTGCTATCAAGTGAAATGAAATCTCAGTGTGGTTTTTAATTGCTTTTCCTTAATTGCTAATGATGTTGAACATGTTTCATATATTTCTCGGCCATTTGTATTTCTTCTTTTCAGAAGGGTGTAAAGAGAGAGCCTATAGAATGGAAGAAAATAATCTTGGCTAGCAACTTTTCTGGAAGAGAATTAATATCCAAAATATATACAGAACTCAAAAAAAGTTACCAAAAAATAAATTGCTCAATCAATAAATGGACAAATGAACTAGATACATCCTTTTTCAAGTACATCTTTGCCATTGACCCTGTAGCTTCTACATGAAACTCTTCTGATTCATGCACCCGGAGAAACAGCTATCAATAAAGATATTGTTAGCAAGTCCTACTCTTCCTTAGACCTAGCTTAAATGGCGTTGTTGGAAGGATGTCTTCCTTGACTCCTGACTGCATGTCTTCTCACATAGCACTGCTAACATATTTTCCCTATTGCTTTTATTATCTTTCTCATGCACTAGGCTGACCTATCTTGTACATTTACTTCTCAAGTCCCAATATGGTACCCAGCCCCTAGAAGGAGCTGAAACATAATTTTTGAATGGACTAAAGAATATATGTTATGCTGACTAAAACCCTATAAAGGATTCAGTTTCAACCTTATGAACATAGGCAAAAAAATTATTTTAGCTTAAAGAATAAATGGAAGTAACACAATTCGAACCTTTATCACATGATTTTAACTGTAAATCACCAAATTGAAAGTTATTGGTTTTCCATTTGCCTTTCAATGCCTAGAGTCACTTCCCAAATGATTCTGCCTGGGATCACTTTGTTGTTTACAAGTTTCTTTATTTTTTCCCTTGCTATTACTTTCATTAACAACAAATACTTTCATATAATGCTAAACTGAGCTATATTAGATCAGCTGAAATCTTTAAGGCTCTCAAAGCATGGCCATTACATATTCAAAACAGGACCTAATGTTTCAGAGCTTCATATTCTACTATAATTATATGGTTCAATGCAAGTGATTATATCTCTTCTTCAGTAACGGGCTGAAAAGTTTTGGTTTGCTGGTTCTCTCATAATTTACTGCCTAGGTATAATAGGCCAGTCTTGCGGAAAAAAAGATGATAAATGATGCTGGCTAGGATTCATAGATTTATTAAATTTCTATCAAACAGTGCAACAAAAAAAATCTGCTTAAGTTAGAAATGGACTCAAATTTTTTAATCAAAATTCATGAGTCCTGATGCTTGGTTCAGTAGGTCCAAGGAAGGCTTGAATTGAAGACTGATTAAAGAAAATAAAAGGCTTATTTGAAGTAATTTTTCAATGACGGCTTTTAATTGGATGTTAAATCAAATTCTTATCTGCCTTTCTGCAGATAGCACATTATATAAAATACAGTTAGCAGCACTACCACTGTAACGGATACACTGAATAACAAGTGACTTCTCACTTTACACTGAGAGGGTAGAAGGGCTGTGCTTGTCAGCCTGTCAGAAATTAAGTATGTAAATTAATGCTTAAGTATATGAATATGAATATGATTTACAAGAGGCTTGGAGTGTTGTTGGGGAAAAATACTGAGGTTTTTCTTCCCCCTTCAAGGTTAACAAGTACTCAGTGACCTTTACAGATTGTGTGCAGGCATAAGTGTGTTAGTGTGTGTGCACACATGTGCATTTTGCCACTGAGCTTTGGCTGGGAGTTTAAATACTCCCGAAGAGCAAATACAGGACTCATTCTTTAATGTCCCTTTCTGCCATCCATGAATGTCAGCCCATAAAAGCAATTTCATTAGCATTTATTCATTTTCCAATACAAGCATTTAGTGTGGTATTAATAATGGTCCCTTCTCCATCCTTCACAGAGGATGGGTGCTGGGCCTTGTCAAAGGGTCAGGAGCTACATTGATTTGGAAGATCAGAGAGCACCCCAGCGGGCAAATGGGAAATCTGAGGCCCCTTTTTTGGAATAACAGTGCATTCCAGAAAAAGTGCTTACCCTTTTTCAGGCCATAGGTGGGGAGAGGCATGGAACAAATTCATCTTTCACAGCTGACTGAGATGAGGATAGTTTGCAAGAGTTAATGGAACTTTTGTAAGTGCTGAGTTAACTCCCCGGATAGCGTTTACCGATTGAGGGAATGGAGTTTGCATAGGCTGGTTTTCTCATATACATTTTTAATGGTAAATCTCTAGTAGACAGCTCATTAATTTCATGATTCTTTATTGCCAAGAATAATATCCTTTCGGCTTGGGAAAAGTTTCTCCCACTTTTGTTCTAATTGTCAGAGGAACTGTAAAAGCTGTGCTTCATAGAGTTTTAAAAGGGAAACTCCCATACACAGCTCAGATACAAATACATCTTCATTTCCCTGTTACCCTAAATAGAATTGCTTCTGTATTGGCTTTCTATGTTTGAAATTATACACAATACAGTCATTTTGCTGATTGAGAATTATTCAAACTAGTAAAATTCTCATTCCCTTACTAGATTGTGTGTTTTTATTGTGGATTTTCTTGACTCTTTTTAGAGTAGACTTTAGTTTAATTGACGAATTCTGAATTTCATTCATCATACTACTTGCACCTGCTACATATTGAGTATACTTTTGTCACTTTATACCTAGGGTAACAACAGCATGTGTGGAGAGTGCTGGAGCACCTGGGGGGTGGCCTAGGTATGCAGGACTAGAAGTGGCCAAGCAGTCACCACAGTCCTACTCAACGAACCCCAAACACTACATACTGCATCATAATGCAATATGCTTCTCTCTCTCAAGTCTTCACAGGACCTACAAGGTGATTGGCATTACAGATGAGGAAACCAAGGCTTAGGAATGTCATATAGTTAATAGCATGGCAATTGATGGGACATATGTAATTTCATCCAAGGTCTTCCCATTTCCTTCCTTCGCCTACTACCTGCTCATACTGCCAGCACATTTTTCAATATATTACTGAGTGCCACACCCTTAACATTGGTTCAGAGTCTTCTAGGCAGTAGTCATAGCTCAGACCTAATTTTTCTTGGTTTTATTTTGGCAGGGGGCAGGAAAGTAGCATTTGACACTGTTCCCCAAGAGGGATCATTTCATTGTTTTAATTGCCTGCAGTACCAGTCATCAGATTTATTCATTCACAAAGTTTCAGTCTTTCAGCTAGGCATTTACGCCTATGCCATGTCTCCCAGATGCCCCTCTTGCACTTCTGTCTTGTGTTTGTGTCAGATCTGGATTAATATCTAGATTCTACCAAGTACTTGCTAGGTAATGTCAGCAAAGTCAATGAACATTTGCAAGCCTGTTTTCTCATTTGTGAACTATGAAGAATAATTGCTCTTTATAGGGTTGTTTCAAGGATTTAATATGAGATAGTATAAATAGAGGACAGCACAATCCCTGGCACATTGTAAGTACTCAGCAAATGCAGCTATTGTTGTTATTACTAGAAATCACTGCTTAAGTCACAGGTGCTTTGCACTGTCATTCTTAATGGCCCTATCTTGTCTCCCTGAGAGACCATGAGCAACTTGAAGTTACAGATATTTATATATCAATTTGCCTCAATAGAAAGGCATACCCTTGAACCCTGATTTGATGGCAAGCACTTGTAGTAGTTTGTTTTCATTCTGTGGGCTGAGCACAACGATTTATGCTTATTTCCAAATTCTCCAACATTTACTCATTATATTTGAAACCATATAAAGATATCATGTTTACAACACAGAAGTAATAATCTGTGCTCACAATGTTGTCTAACATTTCAAGAAAAGAGCCAGTTTCTTCACTGACTTGTTTTGTTCACATTTGTAGCCAGTCCATGATGCTGGATGTAGACTGCTTTGGAAAGGGGGAAATTAAAAACATTATCCATCTATTTTATAACTTTCATTCTGATGTGTGTCAGAGCAGTATCATTCTCTCTAAGCCAGGGTGGTATTTTCCAAATGGGTGTGTTGTCTTGGGAATAAAGTGAGCATGGTACTTCCAAAGCATTCTTGGTTCCCAGATTTTTAAAAGAGTTATGCAGAAATTTATGATGCCATACTGACCATGATTGAGAAAATGTGGCTAGACTGGCATTCCCACAGAATGATGCACATTAGGATATAAGACTACTGAGCAGTCTCTGGTAGACAGGGTTTGTGCTCTGGGGAAATCTGCCCTGAATACCATGTGTCTGAATCAGTGGCCATGGGATTTTCTGATTACAGATTCCATCTTGTCCCGGGTGCCAAATATCAGGTGCTTATAATTGGTGACATTGATGTCTCCCACATTTCTTATCTAGGCGCCTTGAATTCTGCCCAGTGAATCTGGCTGGCTGCTTTCCCTGATGTGATCCATTTGTCCATTTTCTGTGCACATTGTTTTACTCTGTTGGGGCTACTAGAATAAAACACCATAGAGGGTAGTTTATAAATAGCAGAAACTTATTGCTTATGGTTCTGGAGGATATGAAGTCCAAGATCAATGCAGTGGCAGATGTGGCGTCTGGTGAGGGCCATCATCCTTGTTGATAGATCGAACCTTCTCGCTGTCCTCATATGATGGAATGGACAAGGCAGTCTCTGGGGACTCTTTAATAAGGACACAAATTCTATTCATGGAGTCTCATTCTCTTAGAAAGTGCCACCTTCTATTCCCATCATGTTGCCATGAAGATTTCAATATATGAATTTCGGGGGGACAAAAACATTCAGACCATAGCAATTCTGCTATCCCCAATACCAGGAATACCATCCTCCTTTTCTGTGATAACTAGCAGTCATATCTACCTCTGGCAAAAGAACAGCCAAGTTATTATATTAACTTTGTTACTCCTTGTCTTTTACCCACTGTTAGGCTTTCCACCTACCTCTGTATATCTAGTAGTCAGCAGGATATCTTGAACTATGATGAGCTATCTTAATGTTTATAGAAATAAGGAGAGAAGAGAGGAAAAGAAGGGAGGAAGAAGGGGGAAATTTAGTTAAATTACTGGGGAACCAAATAACTTGCTAAAACTCCAACTATGTATGGAGTTTGTACATGCAGTTTTATTCCTGAATAGCATCCCGATTTAAATAAATGGATTTCAAGTGAGAGAATGTCATGATCACATTAGTATTGAACAAGCCACAGCATGTCCCTGATTTAATTATGTGGAAATCTAAGTAATGATGTAAGAACATATCCCTTTTAGGGCATTGGCTGTTTTTTAATTTAACCTTTGTGGCAGCTAATACCATATCCTCAATAAAGCAGTATTATCTGTTGAAGACCCTAATGAATGTTGGCAGAAATTCATGTTTTTCACTTAACTCCATGGAAGAAAAACAGTATGTTACTTGCACAGATATGTTTCTAATTATAGATTTTGCATTATACTGTTTTAATTGTCTTCTTAAATGCAGTATTTGACATTCTGCCAGGAGCTTCTCAATGATTTCTTCATTGAGCAAAGGAATTTTAGACATCGAGTACATTTCTTAAAACTGTATGTTTTAACAACATTAAAATTCACTCTTTACTCCCAGAATCACGTTGCAGTTTATCCTCCCCCTTTCCCAGGACACACCATTCCCCATGCATGAATGCGGAGGCCAAGGTAGGGGGAAGCTGAGCAGCCATTTGTAAGGCTCACTTCTTTTTAAGCTTTAAGACCTTGGGGATGTTGTGATGATATAGCTGTTTGTCTGTGGGGGAGGAAGTAGGATTAAATGAAATGAAACCATACCAAAATCACTCAACTCCACATTTTTATAGTATGCATAATCTATTTTTTTTCCTGGAAGCCATGAAAGATGTTCTTTATTTCTTGTTTTACAAAAATAGCTGCCTCCGGGTGTTGATAATACTAGTTTAAATTCTTCAAAAGAATCTGTGAATTGTAACTGCTCTAATAGTTCTGCAGCTATTTTTAAGTTTGTGTTTTTGCTGAGAAAATTATACACTGTGGAGTAAATTTTAAGTGCAATTATATATCACTGGAGGAAACTTTCGAGGCAATAGTATAAATGGACTTACAGGGCAACCTCCCAGGAATATGGCCCAGCTGATTCTGCAACATGCATCTGGTCTTACATATTTTGTCATATCTTCATTTATCTCATTAAACTTATTCTGGCACATTTTATTCATGTAATAGCTTTTCTGATTTCTTTGGCTGATAAAACTGCACAATTTTATCTTTTGAAGAAAGAATGCTATCTTTGTTGGGCCTCCTATAGCAGAAGGGCAGCTTTATCACTGATTGTGACAGGATAAGTTGATGCTGAGATTCCAGTCAATGTCCTGAACTGAGAAGTTTACCATACATCCCTGACAAAAGATACCTGAACTCCATATCCCATGGAAGTCACTGCTACCTGGACTGAGGCTGAACCTTTCAAACACCTGTCTGTTGTCGTCTCCCAGACTTATTGCATGGGTGTAGCTAAGATGTGCATAATACAAACCCCAGAATCTCCTTATATTTAGGCAAATTCTTACTTTGCATATGATGGAACAGTGTGATAAGTGGCGGTTTGGGTTATAATCAAGATCTTTCCATCCAATATATCTTTCCATCCAATACTTCTTGCTATGATCAAGAAGAGACCAAGAAAACAGAAGACACAGTATAAGCTTCCAAAATCACTGAGCATAGTAAATTATCTTCCAAATCCTATTAAAAGAGCACTAGTGTACAATATGCATTGATTCTATGATAGACCTTATTATGCCATATACAATATTCAACCCATACAAGCAACCATACTGTTTAGCACTTTTTCACCTAATAAGCTACCTTTGATAAGCATTAATTCAACATTTAATCACCAATAATTGTGTTTGGCTTCTTAGAATCCTAAGGATTTTGGGAGGATTAGTTTGAATTTCCACATATCTTAAATGCATTTTTCTGGGAAATAAGAGTTGATAATGGTTTCTTTCTGTGAATAAACTTCTCTATACTAAAGAGAATCAGGATTGTATCTTGGGCCTTAGAAATGTTTATATGTGCACCCATCCTTTAGAAACAGCAATTGAAGGATTTATATATGTGCAAACCTCAAAAGGAGGGTCATAGTGTAAGATCAGGGACACATCTTGGTTCTTGTTTTCTGAACTTTGCACCTCTCCATAAACACAGCAGCAACACCAAAACCAAACTACTTAAAAATATTAGTATCAGAATACCTTTGAAGGAGACCAGAAATCACAAAATGTGTAATGATTGTGGTGGTAGAAAATGAATGAAAGGGGGGAAAGGTCTATTTTTGGACTTGAGAACCCATAGGTTGTTTGCAGGCACCTTCTGTGGACCCAAGCATCTGATTTTTTTTAATCTCAACTAATGAAATAAGTCACCCTTCATAACTTCTTCCAATAGTACCCCCATTACCTTCTCCCATACACATAAGATAGAGACCTATATAGAATCAATTCAGTATTTTGGTACTGATTATACATTTTTGAAGGAAGAGCTGCCATTATTGAAAGGGGATGTGTAAAGTGCTGGAAAATGACAGTTACTTGGGATTAGAGACCCTTGTCTTCTTTCCTCTGGAGGGACTATTTAATTCAAATGTACTGTTAAGGAATATAAGAGGAATAATACATGTAATTCTTGCCCACCAGAATCTCATCATATATTAGAATGACTAAGGGAAATAGAGAAAAGTACAGTGAAATAAATAGCAGGACTCTTCCTCATGGCATCTTTAAAGACTCTGGGTAAGCTAGATGAATGCATGAACATGCTGATTGGGCTCATGCTCTCACAGAGGGAATATTTCCTATTGGTTGCAGTGATGATTACCTTTGGTAATTGTAATAGTGAGTTCAGTAGTTAAAAAATAGCATGTGAAACTTTCTGATAGCTTTCCATCTTGCATCAGTCTATCATTTTATAAGAACTCAAATGAGAAACAGCCATGTTCAATTAGTTCCTTCCATATTATATATTTAGTTCTATCTCAATCTTGACAAAAATACTTTTTTCACTTTTGTTTTCAAATTATTGAGACACTGAGACAGATGTTTGCTTTGTCTGTGCTTAATTGCAACATTCAGTTACAGGAAGACCTTTTCATTTTTTCCTAATCTTCCTTAATCAGAGTCTGGGTTGACCTCTTAGCTGTGAATCACGTTCTATTTGCTCCTCAACAAAACAACAGAGTAGTACCTGTTCAAGTTACACTAAATCACAACTGATAAGGAATGATAGGTTGTACAGTCAGTTGGAATTGCATGTTTGCCTATACGGACCAAGTTCCAATAGAAAAAGAAAAAGAAGAGGTAACTGCATATGTCCAGATACTCTGAAATGGGATCAAAACAGTACAGTGACAGCGTCTTATTCTTCATTCAAGGGAAATATATAGAATTTTCTAATAACAAAAGTCCAAATATCACTAAAGTTATTATACAGTAAAATATTCACTTACTGACTGTCTCTTTCTATCTCCATCTGTCTGCTTTTGTCTACCAGATCAATATGAGAAATGTTTACTAAATTTTGATTGGAACCCCTAAATACTTCCCTGAAACAAACATACTGTTGGTCATCTGAGCCCTTTCCTCCTTCAAGGAAAATTGGTGAAAGAGAAATGCTAAAGCTGAGACATTGGCTAGTTTAATATTTACAATTAGCGTTTATTTGCAAATTTGATGAACTGGGCTTGACCCAGGTAGGAAAAAGAATGAGATTGGGCCTCTGTTATTGAGGAGTAGTATTGGATACGTGGTTTGCATGTAATAAACTTTAGAATATAATGTTTATCATTATCCAGGAGCAATCTAATTCTAGTTGGAAAGAAGATATTTTAATGCCCTGAGTTTCATTTTCATCATCTGAAAAATGGGGATAATAATAGCTCCTGTCTAGGTTAGTTAGGATCACATGAAATGAACCTGTAAAGAGATTAGTATAAAAGGTTATATGTGCTGTATATGGGCTGTTATCTAAATGGTACTGTCTTGTAAATAGTACTGTCTGGGTGGAAAAACAACTGGCTGAGGTGGGCAGAAGATTACAACAGTTAGTAAATTAAATGAGTGAACTCCTCTCCTTCTTGTTCTGCATGCCTTAAACTGCAATTATCTCATATGAAAGAGTTAACTGATTTTCCCCTTTGATGGTAAAATATGAGAGTACTGAATTTTATTCTTTTGAGATATGAGCACTTCATTTGATAGTGGTTTGGTGGTTTTGATAATCTGCAAATAATCAACTTGTGCATTTGAAATGCAAAGGAGACAATTCAGAAATTGACTTATTTCCGTCTGATGTCTCAATATTAATAAATCTAAGACTTCATTCACCATGCCTGAATCATACAGAAACCTGCCTAGGCATGATGACCAAAAGTATAGTTCTGAATTTTAAAACAAAATGAATGAAATGTACTTGCAATGAAACTTTCTCACTCTCTGGATGATTAGCTTCGGATGTTATAGACTGAAAGTTTTGAAGGCTCATGTGGTAGCTTAGGCACAGTGTGTATATTTGGAAGTTACGTTGCAGATGCCAGCTATTCTGGATGAAGCTGAGAAACATAAATGCAATTATAAAATGATAAGTGGATAATTTTTGATGTCTCATGTCATTACATTTGACCCATTGATCCCTGGTCAGGTTGTGAATTCAGAAATTCCAGGGTATAACCACATGACGTGAGCACATGGAGATGTGATTTAGGAGTCAGAAGTCCTTAATTCTTATCTCTACAGAATGAAAATATTATGAGGAAGTAGAATTTTAAAATCAGGACCAATTTAATGTTATTCTGATGCATTTAGGACATTTTCAATTCCGTAACTATCTTCCCTCACAGTTTAAATTTCTGGTTATGGTCAATGCCCCATTAAAGTTTCATTTGGCAAGAGCAGTTGTTTACAAAGTATAGGTGTCTGCTTTTGTAAATAAATTTTTATCAGTACACAACCATGCCCTCTCATTTACACATTTTCCATGGTTGCTCTCAAACTGTCAGAGTAGAGTTTAATGGTTACAACAGAGACCATGTGGCCCACAAAACTGGAAATGTGTATTATCTGCTCTTTATAGTAAAAGTTTACTGACTCCTTGAGGAGCAAGAAAAAAACATGTTTTTCTCTCTCTCTCTCTCACACACACACACACACACACACAAACACATGAATTTTATAATATCATATAAACATTAATGAGAAAGTAATAGAGATTACTATTCCATACTCCTACCATGGTAGTTGGCTCTCAGGAGGCATCCCCAAAATGAGAGTTATTAATATGGAAAACAGACTGCATTAAAAAAAGCCTAGATTAAAATTTTAAGTGATATTTTGTTTATTGTTTTTAATTTTTTTTCCATCAAGTAATATTTTATAAAGTAACTGAGGAAGGGGCAGACTTGTTTATTTTTGGTAAAAGGAAAAATGACCCCAACCTTTACCTGCCTTTAGCTCAAGTGGTACACACCACTGATTTAATTAGAGTTAAATATTTTTGAAAGTCAATTTTATCTCTTTTGCTAATGTTCTTATTCTTTAAAATTGTTTGAAATTTAAATTCTCATGTGTCTCCTTAGATTGCAATCTGGGAAAGAACTCACAATATGGAACACAAATGTCTATTCTTACATTAACTAGTTTTATCAAAACATGCAGCATCCTGAATGGAACCCTAGAGATCACTCTGAATAGATTTGTGTATTAGATGAGGTAAAGTGACATTGATAACAATCTGGGTAATGCATTTTAGGTTTGGCCTAAGTTGTTAAAAAGCACATGATCTGTGTAGAACAAAGCTTCATGTTGAGCCATCTGGTTTACCTAAGTTTATCATATTTGAGCAAAGGTCCTCATAGGTATGGGAAGAATGCAAGGAAGCAGAGTATAAGGCTCCTGAGGGTAATGGATAGGATGAGACTTTCTAAGAGCAAATGTTAGTGTGGATATTTTCAGGGAATAATTCCATTCTACTCAATTTAAATGTCAGGTTCTTTGAATCAGCATGATTCTTAATACAGATATATTCCTCAAATATTTAACAACTATTTTTGCAATTTGCTAGTTTGCTTTATGGGGGTGATCCATTTCTAATGGGGTGATAGAAGTTGATTGCAGAAAATTTGGAAACTCTAGAAAAAGTATAAAGACCAGAATGAAAATCACCTATACTCTCACCAGTCAGCAATAGCTGCTATAGATATCTTAGTGATATCTCTTTTTCTCCATCTGGTTACTTATGTCCCCAAAACAAAATCATACTGTGCATACAGTTTTCTATCATGCTTTATTGAACATTCCAACTGATCATTAATTTTTTAAGCTTCACTTTAAGGCCTCATAATGTAATGTTATGGGACATGATTACATCATATTAGATTTAACCATTCCCTTTGTTGAACATTTAGATGGTTTCTATTCATTGGCACTGTACATAGAATGGCAATAAACAACATTTTGCATGAATCATTTCATATTTGTCTCACTCTTTCCCCTTAGGATAAAATCGTAGAAGAATTATTGAATCAGAGGATGTGAACATTTTTAAGATTATTGATAGAAGTTTCCCAAGAAAGACAGTGCCATTGTTCCAAAATTCTAGCAGCATGAGAGAGCACTGATATATGCCCCTACTCCTTGACAGCACTGGGTAGCATAACTTCTAAAGTTGAATATTTAAATGTGTCATTTTGAAATATTTGTTACAAAACATTTTCCTTTACCTCTATGTTGGCCA
Organism: Glaucomys volans; assembly: GCA_020662805.1. Classification (NCBI taxonomy): domain Eukaryota; kingdom Metazoa; phylum Chordata; class Mammalia; order Rodentia; family Sciuridae; genus Glaucomys; species Glaucomys volans. Next base: position 506,019 of record JAJEJO010000956.1, on the reverse strand, counting down.
CTGTTGAGGCATCTAGAGATGTTATGAAACATAAGGCTGGGTCTTTGCCCTGCTCAAAGCTTTTGTGAGAAAAATGTCTCTCAAAAATAAGACAAGAATTTCTTATTTCATTCCTGCTTACTGGAACCCAGGCCCAGGCAATAAAGTGTTGGTCCCTGCTGCCTGGGAGACTCACAGTCCCACATTCCACACTGTACTGAGAAGTTTTGGGTAATGACCCTTTGATTTGTGCCACTGGACTTGAGACTTGAATCCTGGAAATGTCAGACATTGTTTTTCCAATTTTAGGTTGTCCTTACAGAAAACTAAATTTCTGTGAAAAAGTTATTGCTTTGGTTTACATGATCCTTGAAATATTTCTTACAAAATCCTAAACCATTATACTTTTGGTGCTTTGAGAAAGTTTTTGTAGTGGATTTAATTGATTGGGTTCAGGGGAATATATGATTTCTTTTGAACCATGAATAAAGCACATTTAAAGTCAATCCAGAAAGAATGAGGGTTTTTCTTCCTAAGAAATATTGTGAAATGAATTCAAGGATTGTTACTGAGATGAGAATGTATGACTGCAGCATGACAATGAGGACACAATGTATTCCCAGAAGAGAAGTGCTTCAGCAAGTGACATTTTCTGACATAGTTCTCTCAACTGACATTATTGTAACCACAGTATGCACTGTGAGAAGACAGCGTTGATGCCAAATCACAGTAGGAGAAATAGTGGGTGGAGAGATCTTTCATTATGTTTTGAAGGTGGAAGGATCATTATGTTATCATAGAGATAGTTTTCCTAATGGAAATCCCTCGGATTCTCCTTATATCCATTATAAATAGGTTCAAATGGCTTCAGGGACATTGATCCTGTGTCTCGCTTCACTTCACCAGTGTCCTGTGATTATGAGAATGCCTGGGACGAGAAATCATTGTCCTACCAAGTGATTCCAGTAATTTCATCCACTTCTTCAGTACATTGTGAAAGAAACTGTGAAGTAACTGACTAGTGGCAGCTGTAATACACCTAATATTTATTAAAAATGTTTTCTTGACACTTTTGCTTTGAGCCAGAGTTACTGAGGGTAGAGTAGAAAATTCACCTTCAAACTAGATAATTCATTTTTTTCTAACAAATGTATCTTCCCCATAGCCATTTTTACTCCTTTCAGAATAATAAATACTCTTTTAAGGTTAGGAACAAAACATTGAAACTAAGTCATTTGTTATTTTCTTTATTCCTATATAACATAGTTAGAAAAATAATTCTCTCCCAAACTTACACCTAATACTCCAGGTTTAATAACTGACCTGCAGACTCACCCCAGCCAGGATTTAGAACAAGGGCAGTGTTGAATGGAGCTGGCTAAAAAGTCACAGTGGAGTTTTCTATGGACCTCCTTTCTAATTCCTGCCTGATCACGGAAATCAGTATAAGAGACCGAGAATAGGTGTCACCCTTCTTCTTTCCTTATGCCAGAATTCACAAGTTTCCTCAAGTTTCCAGCAGTGTCTCTCACAGTGACCCTCAGGTAAAAAGTCAGCCTTCAGGCATTGTCAAATATCTACAAGGAAAGGGGCATTTTCAAATGCATACTGCCAATTGCATGCTCACTACTGGACTAACTCAGTGTATTACAGGACAATGGAAGGACAAGCTGTTAGCATTCTTAAGAAGAAGCAAAGTCCCTAAAACTAAATTGTAAATCCCCTGTGTGTAAAAATGAAATAAACTGAATGAGAAGTACATGCCTGGAGTTCGTATCCTTCATCTCCTTGAACACTTCGAGCATTTGTAGAGTGTGCTTTAAGTGAGGAATTGTTGAAGTGCCTGTCAGTTTAATAATATATGCAACTTTTATTAAAATATGAAGTCAGTTTTTCATAATATATAAATAGGTAGGACCTAAAATATTCCTGTATTAATCCGACAATCAGTGCCAAGTCCATAATTCTGAAACTTAAACACCCTTATTTGCCAATAGGAGATTCACATGCAACTCCTCTTCATTGGGATCTTTCCATGTTACCTCATCTATCTCTATGGCCATAGAAGGAATATGTGAAGTCTTACATTTAAGAATATTGCTCCTATGTATTCTTGCCTCAGTTTCTTTTAATGTGAACTCTGTATCTCTCTATTTCCTGAAACTATTTTGACAATCAAGAGCATTATTATTGTTGGTAGGATAAAAGTGTGGATAGTTACAGCTCTGACAATTGTTGAAATATTTGGCAATGTTGAAACATTTAGAGCTTTTGCTTTTTTATTACTTTGAGGTATTATTGGATATTTCACAAGCACTAATTTCAGGAAAATTGTACTCACAGCTTAGTGCTATGTGTACACATGGTGGGGGTGATATAAAAACACAGAATTATGAAAAAAGTTTATGATCATTATGCTAAAACATGCAACTATCCTTCAAAATATAAAAGTATCAAATCCTGCTTTATTGTTTTCCCAAAGGAAAACATTCACAATGCAGTTCATCTCCATTTCCTGTTCAGTTCAACCTATGACATTGGGTCAACTTTCTGTGAAGAACTTGCTCTTTAGACTGCAGACCTATTCATTGTTTTATTGACAAAAATGCTTACCAAGTCTGACTCTATTCTAGCTGTGATGCTGGTAATACAGCAGTTAGCCTCACTTATTCTGTCCCTGCCCTCCTGTAATGTGAGCGAAGTGCATGTCCCTTCTGTTACAGTCACCCTGATGCCCAACTAAGTGTCTGCTGCACAGCAGATCTTAGTGAGGTTTGTGGACAGATGATGAATGACTGAATGAATAAGTTGAGGATTGAGAAAGTGAATAATAACAGTTCTCTTCAAGTTTACACATTGTTTTAGCTCTAAGCCCCTTTCTCTGCCAATCATGTATCTCACTACACTTCCTGTGCTAACACAGCATTTCTTAGGCTTCATCCTTCATATCATGTAGCATCCCTATTGTGAAGACCCAGATAACCAGGTTACCTTAGATCTCTGTCTCTTCCTCAACATCTAGCTGGCTCATTCTCATTTCCTGTATCCCTTGCATCTCAGAACTTCTCACAAGACCCTCTTTCTCTGGCTGCCAGGAAACTGAGCACTCCCCTTGGAAGTCACCTGGACTAAGTATCTAGGCTTTTAGAGAAACCACTTGGGCTACTCAATCTTAGCCTGATTCCACCATCCTAATTTCTTCCATTTTTATATAATTACATTCTGCTATTTATTTCCACAAGGTAACTCACCTCTGTTTTGTGAAAGAATACACTTGAGCACATAAAATATAAAAGAAAAGTGCATGGTGCACAATGTCACTGACCTCCACACTCCTGTCTGATGATGAAGCTTTTTCTCCTAACTTCTTGACCTCCATGTGTACTTTGCTGAATTACTTTATATTTCAAAATAAATGTACTATTTTCAAAAGAACAAATATTAATTACTCTTTTTCCTCTACATTTTTATTGGTGCATTATAGTAGTACTCGATGGTGGGTTTTTCTGTTACATATTGGTACATGCACACAATATAACAATATAATTTGGTCAGTATTACTCCCTAGCACTTTGCCCTCCCTTCCCACCTCTCACCCACTAAGTAGTTTTCCTCTACTGAACTGTGTCCCTTTGATTTTCATGCTATCACCTTCACCTTTCTTTTCCTATTTTCTGTCTAGCTTCCACATATTGAGAAGCTCAAATGTATTTATAGGCTAAAGGCATCTGGACTTGACCATATTCTTCTAGTAAACACTTTCTCAGTACTTGGCATTTTGTTGGACACTCAGAAAATGCTTGGCATATTGATTTATGCTTCATATTTTACCTCCCAGACTTTCCTAGGGGAGTCAAAAATCACATCTTAAAATCTTTGTTATATGTAGAGCCTGTTAATCAAGTGTGAAACCTTAGATTGTCTTTCAACACTGGATCCTGGAACCAGTATTTATTTATGACGCCATATCCTAAATACTTTCTCCTTTGAATGAGAAGAGATTGCAGCAGGGTTAATTTGTTATTTTCCACTTCTTTTCACTTGATTGTTTTTATGAAATAGCAAGATAGGAAATTAGGAGGAGAAATTAAGCATGAATACAAGGACACTTAAATCCTGGACCTCTGGAAAGACAAGTTCAATTCCCAACTGATTGATTTTTATTTTTACCACTGTCTGTATAGTGGTGCAAGTTGGAAAGTATAGCATGCAAGGTATCACCCAGTAAAGGGATTTTCTCAGGGAATAAACTAACAATGATAATGTTTTCCTGGGAGCACAGGGAGTAATTAGAGCAATAACTTTTGGAGATTTCATTTCAGAAAAGTTCATGCTTTAATATTCAAATAATAATTGCATTAATCTGTAGATTAGTCAGCTGAAATATTAAATTCTTTGGCATGAGCTTAATGAAAATTGTCATAATGGTGCCAAAAAGAAATCTTATGGTTGCCTTTTAAATACTAAAGAAATTCTCCATTGTTGTGATAAAATACAGATGTGGCTTAGAAAGAAACTTGCATAGTGAGCAGAAATAGAATATATAATTAGAACAAAGAGGGCTTAAATCAAATTAATCTTCATCTGACAGGAACAGTTACATTTACATCATTGAGTGCAAAGTCATAGCCAAAATTGAAATTAGAAACAGATAATTATGATAAGAGAGGACACTTATGCTGACTTTTCTCATGCATAATTGGAAAGCATACAAAATGCAATGCTTGTTCTAATTAGAATTAGCATTAAAAGATGCCAGTTTTGATGAATTCTGGATTTTGCCATAAAGTAAGTTGTTTAAATAATTAAACTATGGACATTCAAATTTGTTTGCCTGTTTGCTCAAGATCAGAATAGTAAATGAGCATATGAATACAGCATAACTTTAATAGTATCAATAATATGAATGATGTTAATTTCTTTTGTTGATGGTTTGCTGTAATCCTGTTGGTTTTGTCCTGTTTCTATTTTCTTTGAGAGTATGATTTTATTCTTAAAATCTGCCATTCATTTCCTCTTTCAAAGTCTCATTTAGCATGTGTACTTCCATAAACACATGCCATATAAAAACACAAGTTCCAGTTTGTTAACTTGGCCTATACAGGAAAAGTGCTTGTGATGGTTTCAGAAGTCAGATGTCAAAAGACCTTGTGATCAGTCCAGTTTTTTCACCTTGGTGTTCAAATTTGGAATTTCTGGATGACTGTGCTCAAGGGGAAATTTTGCTTCCCACTGAGATACTTTTGAAATATTTGCCCAGTATTCCTTACTAGAATCAGTCTCTTCAAATGGGTCACAATTCTGGCAGTTAAGAAAAGTAGAGTAAGGTGTTAACCAGCATTCTGGGACATCTCATTGGGCCTCAGAAGTCATTCATTACTTCATACTAGGCCATTTACTACTCTCTGGTATTTGCTTGTCTTCATCTCTTATCCTCTTCATCTTATTCTCCTTTTTCTTGTGTGTTTTTCCTTCTTCCAAAGTGAAGCTTATGACCTCTTCAGTAGCAGCAGTGGATCCAGCTGTTTAACTGAATCTCCATGAGCTTTACGGGATAATTTCATTCTTTTCCATTCAATTCATTTTATCCTATAGTGATGTATATTACAGATTGTGAAAATTCTCATTTCATCCTCACTGGTGATGTAGGGGTTCTTGGCATAAGAGGTGGACCCAGACCCAACAATGGAAATTCATTTCAAAGTTCCTTATTTCTTCATTATGTGTAAAAGCTTTTTTTTTTCTCTGCATAAAAAAGTATATTTTATCTGCATAGCATACAAAATTTCTGTTTAGGTAACATTGAATGCCTTACCATGTAAGGCCCTTTAAAATGTTGTAAGAGATTGCTAAGTGAGGTTATAGATTTCTTTCCCATGAATCTCTTTATAAGAATGAAAACTCTGATCTGTCAAGGATTATTTAGGGTGATGCTGCCTGAGGTGTCTCTTAATTCTGTGATCCTGATCATTGTCAGCTTTTTTCTTGGCTTAGTGTTCTCTCAAAATTCCCCAGTGCTCAGACATGCCAAAAGAAGCACTGAAGTAATAGATTCTCCCCTGAATCTGGGTTGCAGCATCTTTCTTTGGCCTTCACATATTTGTTCATTAGGGCAAAGAGAAAAGTAACTAGTATTCAGTTTTAAGGAACACAGTAATATGGTATGCATAATGCCATCTGAACGTAATTTCTCAAATGACTATTTTACAGGTGATTAGACTATTGTCAGCATGGATTATAGAAATAGATTCCTCTCTTAAATTGTATCAAAGAAGGGCTATTTGAAGGGAGAGAGAATGGTCAATGTCCAAACAAAAATGATAGTTTACCATAAGCTTTGATTTGTATTATTAATATGATTACATGATGTAGATTAAATGATTTCAGTCAATTAAAGGTGAGTTTAAATGCTGAACATTAATAATTTATTTAAAAAGGACTTTATTTGAGAAAATGACTTTATTAAAAAGAGTATGACTGTGATATAATAGGAGGCACAGATATCAGCACCTCAGGAAGATTTCTGCTTTTAAGAACTCAGTAAACACCTCCAGTGATAGACTCAGAAGAAAATTTTCAGTTGAGAGATTGAGTCATGCAGGCTGATTCTCTTCTACCTGATGACTGCAGGGCTTCTAAGGACATTCATCCCTGAAGGCCCCCAGCAACCTAAAGCTCAGTATTAAGAGAGGGAGGCATTTCTAAGCCTGTGATTTCATAATATCCCTGCAACCACATGCTGAACAAACTAATTTGCTAAGAACTTAAAAGGGCTGACAAACAAATTACAGCCATCCTGATAGAGGGTGATTATTGGCATTGCTGGCTCAGTTGGTTATTCTTAATGAAATAAGACAGCTTTATTTTCACAACTTGGCTTGTAATGTAGGTGAAGGATATTTAATGCTTTTTTAATGAGCAATATTACACATTTATATAGCATTTTACATTTGCAGGTATCATTGAAGTCAATTTTATTTCCTTTCTGTTTCCTTGTAAGACTTCTGCGAAATAGGCCAGGATAGCCATGTGCATCCATTGTAAATAAAGAACTGTATCATTTGACTCCAATGTGATGAGAATTAACAGTGTCATCGGAATTCTTACATGGTTGCTGGGAGGCTGCCTGGTGCCTACCTCAGGCCTCGGGTCTCCTCCATGCCGTTCCTTTCTGCTTGGAATATTTGACTGTCCCACTTACCTTCCCTGCCTGATGAACTTCTTTTTACCCTACAGGAGGCTAGGAAAAATGGACCTTCCTCTGGAGGCTGCACTGCCCACTTTTCTGCACCCTTTCCAACTCCATCCCATCCCACCTCCAGCTGTCATTCTCTTGCTTTTCCATGTCCCAAGTCCCTCTCTTCCTATGGCATTTTGAGGATCTATCTCTCTGTGCTACAGTGATCTAGTCACATATGCTTCCTGGGCCAGACTGGTGAATCCCTGTGGACTCTTCACCCAGATTACCTGCAACTGTCTCCTATCCTCAAGAACTGGAGGCTGAAATTAAGAGCCCCTAAATAAACACAGTTTGCACCTCCTTAACTCTACTTCCAGTTTTTCAGAGGTACAAACCTATTGTTTATCACTCTTACTGCTCTTGCTTACATTTATAGAAAATCTTTGGGGCATTTTTATTTTTATTTTCTTTTCCTTTGTTAATTTTTATTAGTTCAGTATAGATAAACATAATATTGGGGTTCATTTTGACATTCTTTCAAACTGGAGTAAAGATGTGCATGTACACACACACACACACATTTGTAAGTCAATGTGGTCTACAAGACCTTTCAATTTAAAAGGAAAAATGACTTAGGATACAGAAAAGTCTTTGCCATAGACATTGAGAATGAATTCAAATGAAAGAAATTGCCTTGGAAGTAGTAGTGAAGGAAAAATTGTTTCATTTTGGATTCACCAACCAATATGCCTTTGCTGTGGCAGAAAGTTATAGGGATGTGATTTTCTTTTCTGTACAACTGGTCATTAAGTGGCATATGGTTTCTCCCAGACAACTGTGTCATCTGTGCCCTGGATGGTAGCAAATTCATGATGTTTCAAAATTGAGAACAAGATCAATGTAAAAATCAAAATCAAGGGTCAGGTCTTGCCAATACATCATTTATTTTTTTGTATCCCAAAGTTTCTAACTTAATTCCCCTCTATAGCCCCTTGAAGAAGATGATATTCTCTCCCAATTGCAAGTGAAAAATTGAGAATACAACAGGTGAAGGAGCTTCACATTTGTACAGCTAGCATGTCCACCTATTGGAAAGCACCCACAGGTTGTCTGTGTCCATAATCTAAGTAGCCTGCTATCTCTACCAACTGAATGGAGAGGAACCCTGCTGGAGGGAAACTTGATAGATTAAAAAAATCTTATTATAAAATAGATAGGTTGGGATTTACTATTGTTACAATCCTTACTATAAAAGTTTTTGCAATTTGAGCTTTCTTTGTGCAAAGCAAGTATACCTTCCCTCAGAGGGGACTATTTTGAGTACATTGGATAAAATGCAGCTACGGCAGCATGAAGGCTGCCAACAAACATGAAGTGTGAGTGGTTTACATGAATGGCAAAAATACAAACCTGTAACAGAAGAACCTAAGGTGGCAGGGTAACAGCAGCACTGGCAGTGATGTATTTTTGTTTCCTATTGATAAAGCGTTGAACAGTTTTAAAATGCATTGTGGTTTATGCTCTTCTAAATGTGTAAGTGGGTAGCTCAGTTAAAATTGTAGAGTCATTTATTCATCCACAGGGGACAAGACAAGTCCTGCCCCTCCACATTGCTCTTGGCCCTTGTTTCCTTCTGGTGACTTTAACTTCAGTAGGAATCCAGAACAAAAGTTATGAACATTTAGAGAAAGAGCCAGAATTTTTGGCAGTAACATGAACAATAATGATTCTCAGAATCAGGACTTTAAATTAAAGGAACAGATTCCAAACCCAGACCCCTTCTCATTGATTTATATTAAAGTCTGGGCTATCTCCCAGGAAAGATTCCAGATTTCCAGCTGTCCAAATGGGAAGTTGCATCCAGTCAGTGTTATTGGGGAAAGTTTCAGAAGCAGGGGATGATATTTGAGCTGAACTTTGAAAGATCAGTGGAATTTGGTAATGGTGGATTTCGAAGTGGGGTTGCAAGAGCAGGAGGCATTACAAATGGAGGGGATATAATAAAGACACGGACAAATGGGTGAAAATGCATGCATGTTCAAATCACATCACAAGTGATATTACAACATAGTCTAGGATTTATCCAGAAATTGAAGGAATTGCTATGGTTGCTGTACTGTGGGATGGAACATTTGAAGAGCCTGAATGGAGAAAGCCTATTACTCCTTTATGAGGATCATAAAACACAGAGACTTCCTTGTCCTGTTTATGATGACTTTTCAGTTGCACACTGAAATTAATTGTACTTCAATAAGGTATAAATGGAACTTATGGAGCCAGCCTAGGTGTCCAACAATGGATGAATGCTTAAAGGATATGTGGTAAATATACACAACGGAGTTTTATTCAGCCAAAGAGCAGAATGAAATTATGACATTTTCAAGGAAATTGATGGAACTTGAGAGTACTAAGTTAGGTGAAATAAGTCAAACTCAGAAGGTGAAGTGTCATATGTTTTATCTCATATGAAGCTAGAGAGGGAAAAGGTGGGGCTGTCTCATGAAAATCAAAGTGACATCAGTAGAGGAAAAGGACCAGAAGGGAGAGAGGAGGGAAATTGGGAAATTCTAGGGAATGATATTGCCCAAATTATATTATATTGTGTACATGTGTGAATATGTAACAACAAATCACACCATTATATACAACTATAATATACCGATAAAATATGGAAAAGTATAAATGCATTTCACTACAGGTGTATTTGTGCAAAAATGTGCTGCCATTGCAATACTGAAATTGTACTCTTTTGAGAGTCTGCTTGCAAGATTGTCGCTTAGTGGGCCTCTGAGAACTTGGGTTTGAAGGCATTCCCTCACAGGAAAAGGTACCTTGAGGTGTCTATACTGAGCAAAAACATAGAGACACATGTCTTTTTTCTTAACCATCCATCATGTATCCCTTCAGCATCATAAACCTTATCCAGGAGTGAACTTGATATTGAATCCTTTAAGTCCTTCCAGTGGTTCACCAAACTCATTAGTGGTTTTATGGATCCTAACAAACAGGATTGAGTGTACCCAGGACTAACTATTCTCTTTGTGTCATTTGAGAGAAGAAAATATCAGTTTTCAAATGCAAGCTATCCAATTATAGAAAGGCCTGCTGATTTTTCCACAAAAATAAGACCTACATTTCCTCTTTATTACCATTTTCTTCTTCTTTTCTCCGCCTGTAATCATAAGAACATGACCCCAATTTCCATATTGAATCGCCTAGTAATGAACGTCCACCAACCCACCCAATTCCCAGAACAAAGGCTGCCTTTTGGCTTTGTCATCATTTTATGTGTTGTGATTGGCAGTACTTCAAGAAAAGATAGTAGTAAATATTTTTTTCTCTTCTCACACCAGGTGATTTTCAGTCAATCTGATTGTTGACTCATTTGCTCTTTCACTGTAACAGATGTTGCATTTGGAGATGGAAATCAATGTTACAGAATATTAACAAGAGGAGGACTTACAGGAAAGTAAACCCAAATGACTCTCTGCTGATTTAATACAGCGTGATCTTGCCCTGTTTTTATGTCCAGTTTTGCTGATAGATTTCAAAGGATTAATTTTAAATAGGAAATTAGTTCTGTGAAGTGCATACATGCATCCCAGATAGTCAGGAGTAAGGAAGGAAGGAAGACAGGATTCCAATTTGAAGTGAAAGGACAGATCGAAAGTTTACTTGCAAAGACACCTGCAGAATTCATGCAAGACTGGATGTAGGCAGGAGACTGCTGGCCCTACAAATGTGTTTTTTGACCCATAATAGGTTACAGCCTGATTTACTAGGTCACATTTCACTGCCTTTATGTGCATCCTTACATCTTCTTTTCAGGATAATTATCTCAACACACATTTGATGTGGCAATGTAATTGACTCTTCCCTTTGTACAGTTATAGGTTAATGAACCAGACTGACTTTTTAAAACCAAATCACTCATGTTTTGTTTTTGAAATGAAATAGAAATGTATTTAGAAGGTGATGTTTGATACATTAAAAATTCTCAGATGGCTGACAACTTTGATTTCTCATCCTTTATGCATCACAGTGGGTGGCCATGAAGAAAGGATAATAGAAGCATCTGAAAGCAGCTTGAGTATTTGAATTTTAAAATCCAAGAGGAAATAATGGCAAAATGATATTTTCGATGAGTTTAACATTGGCTGTATAAAATACCACTTGATTATTAGAGATGCGTGACTTATATTTTCAAGTTTATTTTAACTGAGCCTCCCACAATGTTTAGGTATGATATTTGATTAAATTTTAAATTTAAAACTTTTCCAAAAGTCTGTTTGGGACATCATACTTTTACCCTCTAAATGAAATCTATGTGATTATTTCGGTATTAGGAATTTCCAAACAGTGGGAGGTAGTGGAGAAATAAAAGATATTTAAGGTAAAATTAGAATTAAGAAAATATAATATGTCAAAGTACACTTTAGTGTCATGTATATCTAAAATGAACCAAAAAAAAAAAACCCGAAAGTGGATGCCTTATCATTTATTTCACATTGTTATAGAGTTACAGCACTGTGGAATTTAAACCAACTAAAGATAGGGAGACAAACCATAACAATAACTGATCATCCAACTATTGATCAAGAAATAACTTGTAAGGTATAGTCAATCTTATTTTTTTGTAAAAATAATCTGTGTATATTTTTTTAAATACTAGAAGACCACATACCAAGGTATTAAACCTAGTAATTTCTAGGTAGGAAGGTTATAGATTCTTCTTTATTGTTTTTTGTCACCTTTATTTCCTAAATTTTAAGCAAATACCACATATGATTGTATTGTAAGATGACAAATACAAATACCTTTTTAAAAAATAATTAATGTGGGAGCTATTAAAGTGATAGCAACTATACATTTGATTGTGGTTACATTTTTCCCAAAATCTTCATAAGGAGAAAATAATTCTCCAATGAAGGCTGTTTCCAGCTTGTATTAACTAGCCTCTTAGAACCAAATTAAGGGCCAGTGCAATTTCACAAGCACTCATGAAGTGGATAGCCTCCTGAGTAGTAAATGAGATTCATCTAGGAAATATGCAAAATTGGGAAGAAAATTAATCAGAATGACAAATGCAAATGATGAATATACTATAGAGATGTAAAGCTGCTGTTCAAAAAATGTCAAAGGTTTGGTGAAATTAGCTCTCATTCAGGAGTCCATATAACAGTGAGATTCCATGATGGAAATCAGACCAGAAGGTAGTTCCCCTTTATGTGCTGGATATTTGGAAAATACTTTTAGTGTGCAGTCACTCAGTTTTGGAAATATATAAAAAACTGCAAAGAGGCCAGGCGTGGTGGCGCACGCCTGTAATCCCAGCACCTGGGAGGCTGAGGCAGGAGATCGTGAGTTCAAAGCCAGCCTCAGCAACTTAGCGAGGCCCTAAGCAACTCAGTGAGACCCTGTCTCTAAATAAAATACAAAATAGGGCTGGGGGTGTGGTTCAGTGGTGGAGTGTCTCTGAGTTCAATCCCTGGTTCAAAAAAAAAAAAAACTGCAAAGAAAAAGTGTCAAAGATGAGCAGGAAACTGGGCCTTTCATAGGAAATCAAAGCTCGAAGTTGTTTATGTTATAAATGGTTAGAAACTGGGAGATGGGTGACAGCCATGCTCCAATGGGTTGGTTTCATGAGACATTCTAGACTTTTTGAGAGATCACCATCTCTGAGAGTTTCCTGTGAATCACATTGTGAGTCACTTTCCATTATTGATTTATTCTGCAAATTTTCTCAAAAATGAATCAAGTCAGTCGAAAGAGTATATTACCAAAGACAACTGAAGTAATGATAAAGCTCAGGAAAGTTATTTACAAGACAGAAAAGATACAACAGGATTCTCACATATAGTCAGTCAGCAACCAAAATTGAGCTCTTAATGTATCTTTTTAGCATGAGATAGATGCCATATTCTCCTTGTATAAGCACAAATGGACAAGCAAGAAAACAAGTCTGGGCAGATTTGTGTCTAAAACCACACCAATCCACATGGTTTTCCAGTTTTTAAGGAGAAGCATTTTAACAATCTTATCTCTTCCTTCCCATCTTGTTTCTTGCCCTACATTCCTCTTTTATTGTTCCACCTTTCTCCATGTTCCCCCAAGATATAAATAACTTGGCTATGCTCTTTAAATACTTTTGACTGCTGCTTTAAAAATATAGCCAAAGTTTAAGCTGTGCAATTCTTCCAGAATCCCCTCCTCCTTCTCACTCATATTTTTGTAAACATGTTGGTTTTGCTTGGGGAAAATTTTGTTCATAGGGACTGCAGTTCATAACCAAGTGTATAGGATACCCTCTGTAGAACAATTGTCCAATGTTATTACTTGTTCTTTAGCTGAATGACTGAAAAAATAAAATCCGTGACTGTTTCATCATGCAGTAAACTTGTGGGCCTTGCAAGTGATCAAAAAGATTAAGGAGGACTTTATTGGACTGGAACCTGCAGAGTAATTTTATTGATTGTGTAGTTCAGCTCTTTTGGTTGATTCATTGTAATTATGCACAATGAACACATCCTTATTTTGAATGATTATTCATGCAAATGGAGATGCCTTTAGTGAACAGCTCCACAGCGTCGTGTAGTCCTCTTTGTTTATTTAGATGGGCTTGATATCAGAGGATGCATTTGTTATAAAAATTCATTAAATGGCCAGGAAGAAGTTGTCAATTACTTTCATAATTCTTGCAAGTTATATCTGTAAGTTCTACATAATATGTATGTTCTATTCTGGTATCTAAAACTATCTTATAATATTAGAGCTATTGAAACTGAGAAGCTGAAATGCCATTAACCCATATACTGGCATGTCCTTTCAGCTCCTTAATAGCACATTGAAATGGCATATATGTTATCCTTGTTATTACTAATTGTTCATAAATATTTTCACATTGAATCTGTATTAGCTTCGTATGGCTGCTATAACATATTAACTTGTTATGGTTTGAATCTTAAATACTCCTGAAAGGCTCATATAGGCTTGGCCATTGATCTGCAATGCTATTGGTAGGTAGTAGGACCTTTAAAAGGTGGGATCTAGCCGGGGGCAGTGGTGCACGCCTGTAATCCCAGCGACTCGGGAGGCTGAGGCAGGAGGATTGTGAGTTCAAAGCCAGCCTCAGCAACTTAGCGAGGCCCTAAGCAACTCAGTGAGACCCTATCTCTAAATAAAATACAAAATAGGGCTGGGGATGTGGCTCAGTGGCCTAGTGCCCCTGAGTTCAATCCCCAGTTCAAAAAAAAAAAAAAAACATGGGATCTAGTGGGAGGAATTTAGGTCATGGAGGACATGCACTTGACAGGGACTTGGAGACTTCAGCCTTTTCTCTCTCCTCTCTCTCCTTTTATTTAAGGTCACCATCATCACATAAAACATGGTTTCTCCTCCATGCACTCTCACCATGATGTACTGTGCTATCACAGGGCCATAGCAACAGGGAAAGACTGACCATGAACTGAACACACAGAAACCATGAGTCAAAATAAATCTTCCTTTCCTATAAGTTGTTTATCTCAGGTATTTTGTCACAGTGATGTAAAGCTGACTGATACTACAAAATGGTTGGTTTCAAATAACAAATTTATTCTCCCATAGTTCTGGAGGCAACACATCTGCAATCAAGGTGTAGGGAGAAACATTTCTTACCTCTTCCAGCTTTTGGTGGCTTCTGGCAGCCCATGATTTATGACCTTGTGTCTACCACAACAGCTATCCAAACAAAAAGTGACAGAACTGAGACAGGCTGGAATCTGCATGTGTTCTTTCTAACACTGTATTAAACTACAACCTCTCTCTGTTCTGGAATAAATTTGGAGACCATACAGTGTTACCGCTACCTTTTAGAGATGTTTTGGAAATGATGTTAAAAAATCATAATAAAAAACATAAAGACAAATTGTAATCCAAAATAAATATACCAGAATTTTAAGGTTTCTGACCTGTGTATTTCATTTTAAAGACTTCTGGATTTTATTTGGATTAAACTAAGAGAAAAGAATATTTTACTTCATTAGGTATTTTAGTGAACTTATTATCAGTAATATGTTTAGCATAAAATTTATTAGTGACGTGCCCTTTAATTTAGCCTGTCTAATTGGTGCTAATTTAGTTAGATTGCATTAAATTATACCATTTAATATAGCTATACGTGGGTCAAGAAATCTATTTCAACAAGTTAGGTGATTTTTTGTGCAGCTGAATAGTAACAATGTCACTGAGGTGGCTGAAAAACATGATATTACAAAATGATAGTTTTCTGGATTCTTTTTAGAAAGGCACAGAGAGCTTACTCTCTATCTCCATTCATTTTCCCAGTATGTAAAAATCAGCCAAAGTACAAATTAGGAAAATGGGCTTTATGCTTTGTAAGCATACTAGAATCTTAATAAGCAGTCCTTGTTTCAGCCTTCAATTCTGATTTGCTTTGTTAAGGAGCAATAACATTGATAAGGAAAAAAAGATTATTTCTTGTCTTTAATCTTTACGTCCTTCTATTTGAATTTTGTTGGTTAGATGATGGAAGGATGAAGTTATTGCCATTTTTCCTTCAGTGGTATAAAGAAAAGCCAATCAGCATTTTAAAAACAGTAAAAAACATATACAGCAACAAAACCTTGCTCAAACCATCTCAGTGGTATCTGGTGTCTAAAATGGAGACTGAAGAGCAGACTCAGGCTGAACATGGGTAGTCACCTGGCAGTGCACACTGACCTCACATTTCTCTGGACTCTACCCTTTATTATGTACATCATGTGTCTTCCAGAGATGGCTATATGGATGCCATAACATGGCTGGAGTTCACTCCAGAGTGTAGTAACTATCAAGTGATATGACTTTTTTAGCTTGACTATTGAAGGAAGAGTTGCATTGGTCTTGTGGTGGTGGGGTTTTATATTGATTGTAATTAGAACTATAGGTGACTTGTTTTCATAGTTTTCTTTCAGATAACTTGAAAACTTGGACAGACTTGGGGAACTATCAACAAACTTGACAGAGACTGAATGTGTCTCTTAAAAGAGTCTGCAAGATCATAGATGAACCAGGCAGTGGGTGCTGTGAACCTTTTGAAATCAGTGGGCACCTCTAAGAGACAGCAGAAGCCCTGACTCTCTTTATGTCTTTCTAGCACAATCAAGTGGCTGCCTCTCCTCCTTGGCTTTCTATAGTTAAGGAAGCAAATGCCCTACAGCTATGTTGGTTTGGTCAATGTGCACATCTGAAGCTTGACCCTTCAGTGAATGTCCTTTTCAGTGGCAAAGGAGACAAAGACTGTCTTTGGTGACAGTCTTGGGTGACAAGAGTGAAGAGTAGATTGAGGAAACTTCTCTGATGCCATAGAACCAGGTAGATGTGATAGCAACTGTCAGTAGCCAACAGTGCTGTCCACTGAGAGTTTTGCCTTACACACAGGCTTTTGGGAGGGGTAGCGCCTAGCCACTGCCACAGCCTTTCTGAGCTCTTCCTTGGAGGAAGCAGCTGAGGTGATGCCTTTGCTCAGCAGCTGGTACTGAACTCCAGACCAAGGGATTTAGGAAGAAATGCAGGGAGTGAGCAGAGTTTCAGCAGTGTCTAAGATAGTCAGAAAGGACACTGCAGATGCAGGGAGGCTAGAAGAGAGTGTGCAGCCAGCCGCATTCTGGTAGGGTGGCTGCGTGCCTCCACCCTTTAGCTGAATACCTTGATGAGATGAACCATTCCTTCCTACCTAATGCTAGAGTGCTGAAGATTAGATAGTTCTTCCTGAGTATCATTCCTTCTAATAATAAAATTAATTTGACCATTTGGAGCAAAATTTAGTAATGGGCCTCATCCAAGCCTCTAAATATGCATATTCCACTTTGGAACTGTACATAATTGCTCAATTGCACCTGCAAATCATGTTGTTAGCTCACTAATTATTCAAATAGTGGGGGCAATTCCACAATTGTGTGTGTAATTGTGTTAATTGTTAATGCAGTTAGGTACAGGTGCACCGTGACTAATTACACATGCAGAAGCAGCTCCCGAATGGCCCACTGCCTACATGCACAGGCCGCCCCTCTCAGAGACAGACATAAGTGGGTGACACACACAAAGCCACAGGCCATCAGTGGGGGTCCATCTGGCGGAGGCTTTCACTTGGGAGCCGCATATACATTTGGGAAACAATCAGGTCTTTGACTGAATTCAGCTGTTTTTGCTTTTGAGTCTCTTGTGCCCTTCCCCCTCTTCAGAGGGAGAGAGACATGGGTGCAGCTCTTGCACAGTAAAAGTGCACATGTGTGCACACACTCAAACATGCACACAGTCACAGAATCACAGGGAAAGCAGTTTGTGGGGCTGGCTCTACTCATCTTTTCACTGATGGTTCCCTTTGCTTTTAGTCATTTCATTACCATGCTTCCCTGTCACCCCTGTGTTTTCCAAAATATCATTTATCTTCACCCAGTATCAGGATATGTATTCCATTGCCAGGATAAGATGCAGCCTGGAAGGTGAAATTTATGTGACTTCTGGAACATTCTGATAGTTTATGTCGAGGGGACCACAAAAGGGACTGCAGCCACATTTGTGCTTCACTTTTGCCTCATCTCTTCATCAAGGTCAGCCTCATTTCACCTTACCAACTTGGTGCAAGGCACTGGAACAGCCTTATTCCACAAGACAAGTCTGATAAATGCTAAAGTCTCCTATGTCTGTGGGTCAGGGGCTGGCTGCACATCTCATGCTCTGGAAGATACACTGTAGATATGCCCTCAATTTTTCAAGACTGACCCAATTTCAAATATTCTGCCCAGTTGCCCCCATAAACCAGAGTTTTTAACTTTTGATGGATTGCAGGTTATTTTGGAATTTTGATCAAAAGCATGGGATGTCTTGCCTATAAGCACACATAAAATTTTGCCTAATATTTCAGATATCCTAAAACCCATTTACAGATCCCAGGATTTGAACACCTTCCATGAGTGCTCAATGTTCCTGCATCTAAAAGAGTACCTGGTTCTTTTCCTGTTGAAGAGGATAGATTGAGTGCAATACATTTTTATATGAATGAATTCCTACTTGAGGTATATGATAACTGAATTAGGTTGGTCAAAATTGCAATGCAGATGTACTCGAGTTACACACACACACAAAGAAATTTGGGATGATAAATTATACCTTTTTTTGAAAGACATGGTCAACACACTATAGGTTTTTATTATTGTCATGACCATCTGTTAGTTTCATAACACAGTTGGTAAATTTAAAATGAGTATTTGCAGCCAAGTATGCATTTGATGATCTGGAGCATGTGTGCTCCCAAGGGAAGGAGGGTAGGTAGGGAAGAGAGAAAGAGCAGGGATGGGGCAGGGCAGACATGTATGGACTTCTGTAACCATAGACCCTCTCATACACAGGATGTGAGTCTCTCAGGCTGCTTGTGCATTATGCACCTCAGGCCCCTTCTAGCCAACATGTATTTATTGTTTTGATTCTGCTCTACAAACCTAGCTCTAAGGAACTGACTCTCTTATAAGAGTCTTTACATATTCTTTTTGCTATAAGGAGGGCCAGTCAGCTGTAAAAAATTAATTATCACTGGCTTGTAAGCCCAGTGCCAAAAGGAAAATGGGCCACATACAAACACACGTGTACATTAGATAAATTAGTCTATGAATAATACACAAGAAACTTTTATTTAATTTGTCTTCTTTTTATTTATTTAATTTTGATCCATTGAACACAAATGGAGTACACCTATTGTTTCTCTGGTTGTACACAAAGTAGAGTCACACCATCTGTGCATTCATACATGTACACAGGGCAATGGTGTCTGTCACACATTCTGTTATTATTCTTATCCCCCCACCCCGACTCCACCCTTCCCTTCCCTCTATGCTATCTATCCTTCCTCCATTCTTGCCTTCCTTCCACCCCGCATTATGCATCATCATTCACTTATCAGAGAGACCATTTGGCCTTTGGATTTTTGGTTTTGGCTAATCTCATGACAGTCTCCAACATCATCCATTTACCTGCAAATGCCATAATTTTATTCTTCTTTATGGCTGAGTAAACTCAACTCAAAATGGATCAAGGATCTAGGAATTAGACCAGAGATCCTGCACATAATAGAAGAGAAAATAGGTCCAAATCTCCATCATGTTGGCCTAGGACCAGATTTCCTTAACATGACTCCCAAAGCACAAGAAATAAAAGCAGTAATCAATGATTGGGATAGAGTCAAACTAAAAAGCTTGTTCTCAGCAAAGGAAACAATCAGCAATGTGAAGAGAGAGCCTTCAGAGTGGGAGAAAATCTTTGCCACACACACTTCAGATAGAGCACTAATCTCCAGAATCTACAAAGTGGTCAAAAATCTTTACACCAAGAATACTAATAACCCAATCAATAAATGGGCCAAAGAAATCAACAGGCAGTTTACAGAGGACAATCTTTAAGTCATCAACAGATTTATGAAAAAATGTTCAACATCCCTAGTTATAAGAGAAATGCAAATCAAAACTACCTTAGGATTTCATCTCACCCCAATTAGAATGTCTTTTATTAAGAATATGAGCAACAACAGGTGCTGGCGAGGATGTGGGGAAAAGGGTACACTCATTCATTGCTGGTGGGAGTGCAAGTTGATGCAGCCACTCTGGAAAGCAGTGTGGAGATTCCTTAGAAAACTTGGAATGGATCCACCATTTGACCCAGCTATCCCACTCCTTGGCTTATACCCAAAGGACTTAAAATCAGATTGCTCCAGTGATGCAGCCACATCAATGTTCATAGCTGCTCAATTCACAATAGCTAGATTATGGAATCAACCTAGATGCCCTTCAGTAGATGAATGGATAAAGAAACTGTTGTTTGTATACACAATGGATATTACACAAGAAACTTTTGAAGTAAAACTGAGGTTCAGGATAAGGGAATCAGCCTTGCCTGGCAGGAGCAATTCACTCTGCATCACTGCTGCATGGGAAACAGAATTGCCCCAATTCATACTCACAGTTACAGCCCAGCATGTTACTCAGTGAAACATAGTAACAATTTTAGAACTCACATCACAGGATTGCCATGAGGCTTAAATGAGATAATCTTTGTGGGCATTTAACACAGTGCCTAGCACTTATAAAGTACTTAGCAAATGTTACTATAATATGCATCTTTATTACCATTATTGTTATTGCAGTTAGTATTTCTATTGTTATCTTTCTACTCCTATAAATACATGAAACCAACCCCACCATGCCATTACCTCTTTCCCCTTTTCCAGCCATTTATTCTGCCCCCAGCCATTGAATATTGTTTATACCTTGCTTTTGTCATTTTCTATAATCTGCCTTGTAGCACCAAGCACTCAGGTATTTGTCTTTTCTTATCTAGGCCTTATGATGTATTAATTTGCTAGGGCTACTATAACAAAATACCCCAACTAGGTGAAGTAAACAATGGAACTTCACTGTGTCACAGACTAGAGGTTTGACTTTTTAAATAAAGGTGTTCACAGGATTGGTTCTTTCTGAGGAATGTGGGAGAACTGTCTAAACTAGGCTTCTCCTTGGAATAGAAATGACATCTTAAGTCTGTGTGTAGCGTTGATCCAACTTTTCCTTTTATAAAGCCAGCAGTTATGTGGATTAGTTCCCAAGCTACTGACCTCATCTTAACCTGACTACCTCTGTAAAGACTAGATCACCAAATACAATCATATTCTGATGTCTGTGGTGGGAGTTAGGACTCCAATATATGAGTTTGGTGGGACACAAATCAAACCCTAACAATTACTATTAGCAAAGTGGTTTGTGATTTATTTTTCTTGGAATCTCCCACAGCATGGTCCATATTAGTATGTGGAAAACAGTAAGAGAGTCAGTTCACAATGACAGAAGAGGCCAACAGGCCTGGGTTCTAATCTCATTTCTCTTTTCCTATGGGCCAGTTTGCCAGTCCAAGTCTACCTTCCCATCTGAGTGATCCCTACCATCATGGACTTATGAACACTGGCATTAATCTATATGATAAATGTACCTATACATAATAGATGCAAGGTAAACGGGTTATTATTCAAATTTTTTTGTTGAGTAAATGGATAAAAAAGAGTGTGGAAGGATGATTGAAACAAGTGTCTAGTCACAATTCTTGGCTAGACATGAGTTTTTAACTTGTTTATTGTTTGCCTATTTTTCACTTCGTTTCAATTCATTTCATTTCATTTCATTTCATTTCATTTCATTTCATTTCATTTCATTTCATTTCATGGTTTTATATCCAGTCCATATGTAATGGAAAGAAATTCATACACTGGTGTGCAGTGGTATAAGAAGTTAGCCAACTTTCTGAATCAAATTTTTAAATGAAAATCAACATTGTGGTGGTATATGTTCATGTGTATTTTAGTAGACGAAGTTGCCTCCATGGGGTATGATATTTAATTTATGGATAGGTAAAACCAGTTTACCCCGCCAAATTGAAATGTGTTTGTTAAATTTTAGAAATGCATGCCATTTTGTAAGAAAAAACCCTCCCAATGACAACAGTATATCATAGGCCACAAAATCCAATAGTTGGGGAGTAAACCCAGGCATTTGTCTGAAGCCTAAAGAGTTGCAAGTCCACATTCATATTGCTCTACCTTATAGCTTAAATTCATTATCATATGCATGTCATAATCAAATTCAGATTTTTATTTTCCTGTTTGGCTGACCACTGCAACAATGGCTTAAGGAACATTATTTTCTATGTGGTTGAAAGAGATCAGAAAATCAGTAACACCAAAAAGCCAACCTCATAATCACTGATTTTTCACACTGGGTCAATTGCTGTAAATCACCAATATAGATACACATAGTTGTTCTGTTGAAGGAGGTTAGAAGATGCTGAATGTCTAATCACTAAAATGAAAGAGAAATTGTCATCAATAAAGAGACTCTAGAGCTAGGGAGTCGTTTGATCTGAGCTTAAGAATTTGCAAGCTCTTTCTCAGTTACCTTCTCCCTCCAGAACAGTAAAAGATATAGTAGCACATTTAGTGGAAGGAGGCGGCCCATAATTCAGTTAAGGGTACTTTGTTCATTTTCAGGTCCTAATATGAGCCTTCTCAGTGGGTGGCTAAATTGTCATTCATGTTGTCTAAAAACTGATGTACACCTCCCTACTAAGCACAGCTTCAGTGCATTCAGCAACACATTCTAACTGGTTTAGACATCAGGGACAAAACATTTTGTGGGGAGTGGGGACTTTAGGGATTGTTTCTTCAAAATTACCCACAGGCTGAAATTTGTTTTATACTCCAAAGAAGTATAGAATTATGGATAAAGATGCATACTAAATAACTTAATGCAATAAAAATGAAGCACAAACATTGTACTTTCATTAACTTCTCTATTTTCCCAGTTCCACAGAGTCACATATCAAGAACTCTGTCTGCACAGATCCCTATTAAAATAAAACTGACATGATTGAGGGTCAGAGGGGCCATTGCTATTGATATGTGGGACCTAAACCAACATTCTCCATGTAAACTCACCCTACCTTCCCACTGCCCCGGCTGTGTTCTCACCACACTCTCCTTTATGCTTGGGTGGTCATATTTTAAAATTTCCCCAGGACCAGTTTGTCATTCAGTCACGTTTCTCATCACATCTGAAGGATGTTGTGCTTCGCATGGTAATGAGGCCCTCTTTGTTTCAGCTGCTGCACTGCTCTCAGTAACTCCCAGCAGTTCCTGCATTCTGAGGGCTAATGCAGCTTTGGTAGTGTGTGGAGGGCCTCTCAGAGAAAACAGCTTGCCTGTTACTTAGGTGGGTTTTTAAAAATTGATTTATATCAGTTTGGGATTTTAAGCTGTGATGTTTACTCTGGCTTTTTTTTTAAATGCATGGAAACAATTTATGGCATACGTTGCCTGTGTGGCATGGGTATATTTGCCTATATTATTGTGCCCATTTATAAAACTGGTAGCACATATCCAAAAAAAAAAAAAAAGGCTGAACTACGTTACTGATGCCAACTTAAATATGTTCTAGTGAGAAACGACACTCTTGGAAGTCACTAATTTCTTTATGAATGTAGTCTCTGTGATGGTGTATTTCCCACCAGAACTGCTAAAATACATTATTTTCTATCTTCTTTTAAAATGATTGCTATTTCCTTTCACATTGCTTTAAATTGTATCCAAAGAACATGTTTCCTCTACAGAGATGCAGTATGTCAAATTATAAAATATGTGCTTCTGCCTTATCTCATCCAATTAAGAATCTATTCTTGTAGTCCTTATCTAGAGCCCAGGAAATTAATGGGAGCTTAATGCAGTAAAAGGGTAGAGGAACTGAGTTTTCTGTGGTCCCATTTGTTTTCCTACTAGTTGATCAGATCCACATTCCAACAGAAACTCTGTTCCCTGAATGGACAGAAACACTGTTTTTTGCTAAAGATGATTATTTCATCAGAAAACTCCCTGAAGCTTAAGATTCATAGTTATATTCTCATATTTCTTTGAAACCACAATGTACCAGTGGGCCATAGAGAAAGTCAGACCCATTGATTTCATAGGGAGAAGACTTTAGTCAAAAGAGAAAAAATGATTCACCAAAGACACACAGCTACATAAATGAAACTTGATGAAAAAGAGACTCCAGAATAAATACAGAGGGATGGCTCAAAAAATGTATTTTGAGGGAAAATAAACATCTGACAGTCCAATCCTTACTGAGTGTTCTAGGCATAAGCATGGCACGTCCTCCCAACAGGAATTATCAATCATAGAACATTACAAAATCTCTTGCCTTGATTATTGGAATAATCAACTCATATGATTGCCAGACAGTTTAACATTGTAGGGAAGTCTGAAAAATCTGGGATACCTGCTTGTCCAGCCTATTTACTTTCACAGGTGAAGAATCTGAGGGACTGTGGATGTAGCTCAGTGAAGCCCTGGATTCAATATCCAGAACAAAACGAAGGAGAAGGAGAAGGACCTGAGAAATATCTGGAGAGAACAGAATAGAGCCAGGGTTAACGGAGCTTATTTTTAAAATTCCCTCTCTATTGCTGGTATATTATAATCTCATAATTAGGCAGGCTGATTATTAGATTTATTCAGTGTCCAGACTAGTGCTCTAACAACAGAGAGCTATAAATATACGTATTAATGTGTTTAATTTCCCAGACAGTGAAACTGGTTATTACAAGTTTAACTTGGCTGCACTAAAGGTCAAAGAAACATTCCAAATGGGACCCACTACAAAGTGCATTTCTGAGTACTATGAAAGCTTTGGGTGATGACAATACTGGGAAGAGCTAGATTTCTCTTTTTAGAACCAAAGGGAACCAAACAATCAGGAATGAGCCTATTAGAAATAACTTATGGGGAATGAATGCTTTGAAAAATTATGCTTTGACATTTCCAAAAGGTGGACCAATTTTCCTATGAGATTGCAAATTTTGGATCAACATACATTTTATATATACTCTTACATATTTCACATTTGCAGGGAGCAAGAGTAAAGTTTGAAATATAGACTTCTGAAGCATGTCAATTAAATATTTTTTAAACTTTCACTCCCTAATTACTTTTTTAATAGCCTCAACATAACCTTATGTTTTAATTTGATTGGTTCTGTGCAAAGAAAAATGCCACCAAATCATCTTATGGCTGTTTTACTCAGTTTCTTGTTGAGACTTTATGAAATACCCATAGAACTCCACATTGTACTTTTTGTATGGATTAATTCGAAGAACTTTTATTTGACCATAGTGACTATGAAAGCAAGGAAATAATCATGCCATCTTGTGTATCCTACAGGGCAGTTACATAGAACTTGTGCTCATTAGACCAACGCACAGATTGGGCTCATTGAATTACAATTTGTATTTTCATGTTCATTACATTATGTTATATTTGTACAACAGCGGAGTTTTTCAAAGTGAAAGCAATTTTATGCCACAAGTCATATTTTCATTAGTGGCTCCTGAATTTACATAGGCTTGGAGTCATATAGGCATGATTTTGTCTCTATGCTTTATCATATATGAACTATGTGACTTTGGGCAAATTATTTAACATCTATGAGCCTCACTTTCATCATCTATATAATTGGGATAATAATTCCAGTATCCTAGAGTTGCCACGGCAAATAAGTAAGATAAAGGATAGTCTGGCACATCCTGAGTACTCAACAAGAATTCCTTTTAAATAGCCATTTCCATGAATGCTTTAACATAAAAGCTATAATGATGAAGGTTTTGGTTGACATGTTCGATTTTCTTTTTGCATCTTACCTTTAATTCAGTATATTATTAAACATTCAGGTATGAAAAGAATTATGTAAGATGCCAATGCTGAATGGTTTTCATATAGAATTATGTGAACCTTGAGGGCAGCTGGAACCGAATGTTCACTTGTCGAGTTAGACTAGGCCTGGAGGTCACTATTAGGTCACGGTTCGGCTGTTAGGATATACCACATTGCCTAAGAAGGGAGCCCCATTGGAAGGAGCCTTTTTCCCTTTGATGCGGGCCTTCCATTTAAAAGTTAGTTATTAGGGCTACATTTGTGAAATTGGGTAGACAAGAAAAAGAAAGAGTACATGAAATTGCCTGAAATTTCAGAAGTTTAACTCAGACACTATTTGAAAGTGGGCATTAATGAATCCTTCACAAGAGTGGGGCATTTGCATCTGCTCAAATGCATGTCCTCTCAGAAATTAACAAGTACTCTCATTTTCTGCACTTACATCACAATTTACAAAATGGATTTATTCCTCTAGCCTTCTCTTCTCAAGATATTCAATTTGCTGGCATTATATGACCTCATCTCCTTGCTTCATTCAGCTTGGTTTTTGAAAGTGAATTATGGAAGCCAAGGCAATGGCCATGTCCTCCTATATGCAGGTTCACCTCACTGGGCTCTATAGCCAGGAATGCTAAGGAGGAGCTCCAGAACTTGGATTAACAAGCCAGACTCTAGGCAAAACTGAACTCTGTCTCCTGATGGTTTCTAGTTTTGCTCTCTTACTGTATTTTCAGACATATATTCATCACAGTCTCAGTCCCATCACCATTCTATGTTCAGGGATGAGGTAGGACACAAGTCCTTTTCCTTAGTGTACCCTTGCTTGTTTCCAACAGAACACAGAGGAGTCTGTGTGGGTAATTCTATTAGATCTTCCAGGGGAAGAGGCTTCATTAGAACTTCTTGAATTGCTTAACTAAATTGAAATGAATTGAAATGAACCAAATGGAATCATAAAGTAATGAATCCCCTGTCAAGAAAGTCATGTAAGCCATAGTTGTATAATATGAGAACAGGATTTTGGTCCAAAATCAGAAGGATAAAAATTAGTCCTAGATCTTCCATTCATATGACTGTGTGACCTTCGGCAAGTCATTTCACTTCTCTTCATTGCATTTGCCTCATCTTTAAAACGGACCAGAAGGCAGAAATTGGATTTTATAATTCCTAGTGCCATTTTTTCTAACAAAAGACTATGTACAAAGAACGTGTATCCATTCATTATTCATCCATTCATTATTGGATATGCAACTCGAAAGTGTTCCATTGAGAATGAACCAGTAGTATTGACTTTGCATGTGAAGGATGACACAATTATTATTAGAGTTATTTTGTTGATGACTTGGTCCTTCCTCTCCTTATGACTTAGTAGATCTCAGTCAGAGTTTTATTGCTTTGGTCCAAATGACTCTACTGTACCTGAAATGGCTGACAGCAATGGGGCAGTCATTTCTTTAAAGCATGTGTCTCAGCAAAAGTAACGCATTTAAACATATAAGTTGCCCTAGCCAACTAGCTCTACTTTTCTATTGTTCTATTCCTTGAAGACACCAAGGAAAGGGTAGGCTATATGTTTTAGTTGCTTTTTCACTGCTCTGACTAAAAGATCTGACAAGAAAAATTTTAGGTTAGGAAAAGTTTATTAGGGGGGCTCATGGCTTCAGGTCTCAGTCCATAGATGGCAGGCTCCATTCCCTGGAGCTCAAGGTGAGGCAGGACATCAAAGTGGAAGAGTGTAGAAAAGGAAAGGTTTCCAGGATACCACATCAAGATTAAGAGAGAAATTAAGCTCATCTCACCAAATATATACCCCAAAGGTATACCCAATGACCTTCCTCCTCCAGCTACAGCCTACCTACCAACAGTCCCCCCTCACTTAATCACTGTCAGGGGATTAATTCACTGATATGGTTAAGGCTCTCATAATGCCATCATTTCAACTTTAAACTTTCTTGCATTGTCTCACACATGAGCTTTTGTGGAACACTTCACATCCAAACCATAACAATATTCATTTTAGATTAATGTTTCATTCATTGCCCTTTCATAGCACCAATAAGCTCATTTCATTATGATTTCATGATTCCTAAAGTCATTACTGATGATTTATTGGATGTTGGTTGGAAGATCATTTTTAAGGCAAATTTGTGCAGGTATATCCACCAGTTGTTGTGTTTTTTGTTTTTATGGTTTTTAATTTTTTTTCATTATCTATTTTTTAACAGTGATAAATATTTTTAAAAAATTTTCATATGAGTATATATGGTAATAATGTCTGTCTCATTCTATTGTCCTTCCCATCCCCATCACTTCACCCCTGCCCTCACTCCCCTCTGCATAATCCAAAGTTCTTTCATTCTTCCCTACATGCCCCACACTGTGGATCAGCTTCTACTTATCAGAGAAAATATTCAGCCTTTGGTTCTTGGAGATTGGCTTATTTCACTTAGCATGATATTCTCTAGTTCCATCCATTTACCTGCAAATGCCATAATTTCATTCTTATTTAAAACTGAGTAATATTCCATTGTGTACATGTATCACATTTTCTTTATCCATTCATCTGTTGAAGGCCATCTAGGTTGGTTCCATAGTTTAGCTATTGTGAATTCAGCTGCTATAAACATTGATGTGGATACCTCACTGTAGTATGCTGATCTTAAGTCTTTTAGGTATAAATCGAGGAGTGGGATAGCTGGGTCAAATTATGTTTCCATTACAAGTTTTCTTATGAATCTCCATACTGCTTTCAAAGTGGTTACACCAATCTGCAATCCCACCAACAATATATGAGTGTACCTTTTTCCCCACATCCTTGCCAAAACTTATTGCTTGTATTCTCGATAATAGCCATTCTGACTGGAGTGAGATGAAATCTTAGTTTTGATTTGCATTTCTCGAATTGCAAGATACGTTGGACATTTTTTCATATACTTGTTGTTTGATTGTATTTCTTCTTCTGTGAAGTATCTGTTCAGTTCCTTAGCCCATTAATTGATTGGGTTATTTGTTTTTTTGGTGCTAAGTTTTTTGAGTTCCTTATATATTCTTATATATCCTGGAGATTAGGCTCTCCCTTAACATTATTGGTTGTTTCCCTTGCTGAGACGAAGTTTTTGAGTTTGAATCCATCCCATTTATTGATTTTTAATTTTATTTCTTGACCTTAGGAGTCTTGTTAAGGAAGTCAGGTCCTAAGCTGACATGATGAAGATTTGGGCCTACTTTTTCTTCTATTAGGCATAGGGTCTCTGTTGTAGTGCCTAAGTCTTTGATCCATTTGAATTGATATTTGTGCAGGCTGAGAGAGGTTTAGTTTCATTTTGTTACAAATGGATTTCCAGTTTTTCCAGTACCATTTGTTGAACAGGCTATCTTTTCTCTAATGTATATGTTTGGCACCTTTGTTGTATGAAATAACCACATTTATGTGGGTTTGTCTCTGTGTCCTCTATTCTGTACCATTGGTCTATATTGGCCTATTTTGGTGCCAATATCATGCTGTTTTTGTCACTATGGCTCTGTGGTATAGTTTAAGGTCTGGTAGTGTGATGCCTCCTGCTTCACTCTTCTTACTAAGGATTACCTTGGCTATTGGGGTCTCTTATTTTTCCAAATGAATTTCATGATTGATTTTTCTATTTCTATGAAAAATGTCATTAGGATTTTAATATGAATTGCATTGAATCTATACAGCACCTTTGACAGTACGGCCATTTTGTCAATATTAATTCTGTCTATCCAAGAGCATGGGAGGTCTTTCCATGTTCTAAGGTCTTCTTCAATTTATTCATTTAGAGTTCTGTAGTTTTCATAATAAAGCTCTTTCACCTCTTTTGTTAGATTCATTCCCAAGTATTTTAGTTTTTTAGGCTATTGTGAATGGGGTAGTTTTCCTAATTTCTCCTGCAGTGGATTTATCACTTCTGTATAAAAATGCATTTGATTTATGGGTATTGATTTTGTATCCTGCTATTTTCCTGAATTCATTTATGAGTTCAAGAAGTTTTCTGGTGAATTTTTCTTGGATTCTCTAAATATGAATCATGTCACCTGCAAATAGTGATAGGCTGAGTTATTCTTTTCCTGTTTGTATTCCTTTAATTTCTTTCTTCACTCTAATTTCTCTGGCTAGAGAGTCAAGGAAGATGTTGAATATAAGTGGTGACAGAGGGCATCCCTGTCTTATTCCAGTTTTTAGAGAGAATGAATTCAATTTTTCTCCATTTAGAATGATGTTGGCCTTGGGCTTGGCATAGATAGCTTTGAAAATGTTGAGGTATATTCCTGCTATCCCTAGTACTTCTAGTGTTTTGAACATGAAGAGGTGCTGTATATTCTCAAATGCTTTTTCTGCATCTTTTGAGATGATCATATGATTCTTGTCTTTAAGTCTATTGATGTGAACATTTATGTTTATTGATTTCCATATGTTGAACCAACCTTGCATCCCTGGGATGACCCACACTTGATTGTGGTGCACTATCCTTTTACTATATTTTTGTATGTTACTTGCCAGAATTTTATTGAGAACTTTTGTATCTATGTTCATTAGGGATATTGGTCTGAATTTTTCTTTCCTTAGTGTGTCTTTGACTGGTTTTAGTATCAAGGTGATGCTATCCTCATAGAATGAGTTTGGAAGTGTTCCCTACTTTACTATTTCATGGAATACTTTGGGGAGTATTGGTGTTAATTCTTCTTTGAAGGTCTTATAGAACTTGGCTGAGAAACCATCTTACTTGGTAGGCTTTAGATGGCATCTTCTATCTCATTGCTTGAAATTGATCTGTTTCTATTTTGTATGTCCTCCTGATTCAGTTTGGGTAGATCTTATGTCTCTAGAAATTTGTCAATGGCTTCAATTTTTTCTATTTTATTTGAGCATAAATTTTCAAAATAGTTTCTTATTATCTTCTGCATTCCAGTAGTATCTGTCATGATATTTCCTTTTTCATCATGGATTTTAATACTTTTCTCTCTCTTTGTGTTAGTGTGGCTTAGGGTTTATCAATTTTATTAGTTTTTCAAAGAACCAACTTTTTGTTTTGTCAATTTTTTCAATTGTTTCTTTTGTTTAAATTTCATTGATTTCATCTCTGATTTTAATTATTTCCTGTCTTCTGCTGCTTTTGGTGTTGATTTGTTCTTCTTTTTCTAGGGCTTTGAGATTTAATATTGGGTCATTTATTTGTTGACTTTTAATTCTTTTAATGTATGATCTCACTGCAATGAACTTTCCTCTTAGCAGTGTCTTCATAGAGTTCCAGAGATGTTGATATGTTGTACCTGTGTTCTCATTTACCTCTAAGTATTTTTTTATTTCCTCCTTGATTTCTTCTTTTATCCATTCATCATTCAATAGCATGCTGTTTAGTCTCCAGGTGTTGAAGTACCTTGTATTTTTTATTTTATCATTGATTTCTAGTTTGATTCTGTTATGATCTGATATTATGCAGGGTAGTATTTCTATTTTTTTGTATTTTGCTGAGAGTTACATTGTAGCGTATGTTCTATTTTAGAGAAGGACCCATGTGTTGCTGAGAAGAAAGTGTATTCACTCACTGATGGATGGAATATTCTACATATGTCTGTTAAGTCTAAGTTATTGATTGTATTATTGATTTCTCTACTTTATTTGTTCAGTTTATGTTTGGAGGATCTATCCAGTAGTGAGAAAAGTATGTTAAATTTACTCAGTATTATTGTGCTGTTGTGTATTTGATTCTCAAAATTGAGAAAGGTTTGTTTGATGTATATAGATGCTCCATTGTTTGGGGCATATATATTTAGGATTGTTACATTTTATTGATATATAATTTCCTTAAGCAGTATGAAATGTCCTTCTTCATCCCTTTGGATTAACTGTGGTTTTAAGGCCACTTTATCTGATATGAGGATAGAAACCCTGCTTGTTTACACAGTCCATGTGAGTGGTATGTTTTTCCCAACATTTCACCTTCAGTCTGTGGATTTCTTTACCGATGAGGTGTGTCTCTGGGGACAGCATATTGTTGGGTCTTGTTCCTTAATCTATTGTGCCAGCCTGTGTTTGGATTCATTAGTTTTGACCATTAACATCCAGGTTTGTTACTGAGTTATGATTTGTATTCCCAGGCATTTTGGTCTATTTTTGGTTTTTAACTTGACTTAGTTTCTCCTTTGATCGACCTTTCCTTTAGTGCAGTTCCTCCCTTTGCTGGTTTTCATTGTTTTTTTTTTTTTTTTTCATTTACTCCTCATGGAATATTTATCTGAGAATATTCTGTAGTACAAGCTTTCTAGTTGTGAATCCTTTTAACTTTTGTATATCATCGAATGTTTTTATTTCATCTTCAAATCTGAAACTTAATTTTGCTGTATATAAAATTCTCAGTTGGCATCCATTTTCTTTCAGAGCTTGATATATGTTATTCCAGGACCTCCTGGCATTGAATGTTTGGGTTCAGAAATCAGATGAGATCTGAATTGGTTTCCCCTTAGATGTAATTTGATTTTTTTATCTCACAGCCTTTAACATTCTATCTTTATTCTGTATGTTAGTCATTCTCATTTTAACATGCCTTGGTGTGGGTCTGCTGTAATTTTGTATATTTGGGGTCCTGTAAGCCACTTGTAGTTGATTCTCCATTTCATTCTGTAGATTTGGGGAGTTTTCTGATATTATATTATTGAAAATATTGTGCATTCTTTTGGTTTGTATCTCCACACCTTCTTCTATTCCAATAAATCTTAAATTTAGTCTTTTTATGTTATCCCATAATTCTTGGAAGTTCTGTTCATGATTTATTACCATCTTCTCTGTGCAGTCAACTTTATTTTCAAGAGTGTATTATGTCTGCATTGTCTGAGGTTCTGTCTTTAAAGTTGTCTAGCCTATTGATGATACTTTCCATTGAATTTTTAATTTGGTTTATTGCTTGCTTCATTTTGAGGATTACTGCTTGATTCCTTTTTATAATCTCTGCCTCTTTAATGAAGCAATCTTTCACTTCCTGTATTTTCTCTCCAATACCATCCTTTGTTTGGAAGATCAATCTACCTATGTATTTTCTAAACTCTTTCTCTGACATTTCTTCTACTATGTTTTCTATGGATTCTATCGTTAAAACCTTTTGGTTTGTTTGGGCAACTTTGTTCCCTTGTTTTTTCATGTTGTTTGTGTATCTTTTCATCTAGTGGTATGGAGCTAAGGCAGCACAGTTTCTACCCTGGATTTAGAGTGTCCCTGAAGACTTCCAGTACCTCACCTTAAGGGGGAAAACAATAACAGCACCCAATGCAAATGATATACCTCTTTAAACCAAATGGCTCCTATTAAGGTTTTACAATCCTGTCACAATAAACAGAAATGAAGTGTTCAATTATTGTCTACAATATAAACAGTAAGTTTGCTAAAAGGGTTTACTATTTGAAATGATAGTCAATGAGGGAACAAGGAGTAGTGTAAGACATGATGTTTATGAGGGAGAGGGAGGGAAGATAGAGGAAAAATTTATAGTAAGAATGAAGGAGAAATTATTAGAGGTTAGATGTTAGTATGAGAGAAGTGAGAAAGAGAATCCAGGGAGACAGATAGGTGAGAGAAAAAATATGTACAGGTTTTTTTAAAGTAAAAATATAAGAATATACAACGAAACTGTCATATACTATTCAGACATCCATTCCTCAATACATTGATGCATGAGAAATATTTGGATTCAGTGATGTTAAAGGTGTGAGAGAAAAGGTGGAAAAAAGAAAGGAAAGTCTTAATGGAAAATTAAATGATTGCTTCTGTTGGCTTTCAAAAAATTTCTCAGCTTCCCTTCTCTGCCAGTTGGTGGGGTTGTCTGAAGTTTGATGCTCGCTCCAGTGTGTTGGGTGCCAGACCTGTTGGGTTGGTGAGCTAGCTGATAGCAAGATGCCCTCACACCCTCTTCCAGTCTTCCCATCCATTGTAGCTGGCCCCTTCTGTCCCTGCACACCTCAGGACTCACTGAACTGGAGACAGCCCAGTTTTCTCTAGTTTCTTCAACCTGTGCTCCCCCCAGGGAACTGCCCTAGTCTCCAGCTTTCCACAGACTTGTCAGTCCCAGACTGGCCCATACAAATCCAGATGCAATCTGATGAACCTGGGCTTCAGCTTTCCCAGGCTCTGCCTTGCTGCAGTCCCAAGAACTCAATGCCCTTTCAACTTGCACAGAGGTCACCAGGGATGTGCTCACACAAAGGAGTAACTCTGCAAAGAGACAGCCACATGATGGGCACTACCACACTGAGAAGAAAGACCTCAGGTGCAACCAGAACTGCAGGTACCCCAATATATCTCCAGGCCCTGGCCTGAGTCCCCAGACTGAGGTGGCCATGCCCCAAGATGGCGGTGACCACCGAAGCAGACCTTGGCTGGTGTCCCAGTATTTCAGCAGCTGCATGTAACCAAATCTGTGGGTACTGTGACAGTGGACTTCCATGAAACAGCAGGCAGCATGTGATCCACTGGCCATCTGTGGGCAGTTTTCAGGCTAAAGGCAGACGATCAGCAGGTGGACATTGGGCAGTGGGCAATGGATAGGTAAAAGGCAGGCAATGGGCAGGCAAGAGGTGGGCAAATGGCAGATGATAGGCAGTGGTCAGTGAGAAATCCACATTCAAAAGGCAGGCAATATGCTGGCAGACGGCAGGTGATTGAGGTGGACGAATGGGGTAAACAACAGGGAATCAGTGGGCAGCAAGGACTGCCTTGCAGAGAAACAGTATTATTTCCTCTGCTTGAATCCCAAGTTATGGACCAACAAGGAATGCAGCCTTCCTATAGTCCACCATCTTGGATCTCTCCATCAGTTGTTTGTACAATGACCAGGGAACAAGAGCTAAAGGAAGAGTCAAGAACTGGACTACCAGGGTGCTCAACTCAATGTTGAATCCCAGTCCTCAGTGCTTAGTGACTTGGGGGACCCAGCTGGAGTTAGTCCATTACTGATAATAGCATGGGTCTTCAAGGTATCATCTGTTAGTCATGGCTACACAGGCAACATCTCCTCAAGATATTTGTTTACTGTCCATTTATCAGTGAGCTACTTTAGGACTTTTTTCAGAGCAACATTATATTGACATTTATGTTGATAGTTTGTGAAAATAATGTAAACAACATTATTTATCCTGTAACAGAAATGAGTAACCTGTCTTCTTGGGTGGGTTAAAAGGACTTACTTACAGTAAGTAAACTGGTCTCCTGAATTGCTATGGCTATAGGGAGAACTTTATAGGCAAATCCATATGTAAAGATCAGCAGGGTGAAATAACTGAAGAAACATTGAATTGAGTAACCAAAAAACTTGGAGGCTAGTATTCACCACTGACTAGCCATAAAAACTCAGCCAATTCATGTAACCTTTTGAACTTCATTTATTTCATCTTAAATATGAAACTTGTTCTGTCTTCTTTGTCCTCTTCATCTGGTTGCTGTTATCAACAAATGATACTGCAATGGGGTGGGAGTAGAGAGGATGTGAAAGGATGTAGCCACCTAGCAAGGACTATAAACTTCCAAAGAATTATTTGTATTAGCAGTGGTTATAGTAGCAGTAATAGAAAAATATATGATTAATTTTGCCATCATGTGAATGTCCTCATATAAATGCCCTCATTCCTTTTCTTTTCGTATGGCTCTAGGGTACTCTTCTTAGAGTTTTGAATTGAGGGGTTAATATTTTAACAGTAAGAATTTAGGAAACTCTCTTGGGGTAGATCATCATTTATGAAGAAGAGAAACTGAGAGTCTTGAAAATGTTAATTGGGAAACTTATCACCAGATAGTAGATGTTAGATGTCTTTCTAAAACTTTGCAGCATCCTGATAAGGTGTCATACTTATTTTTAGCACAGATTGCAAAACAAAAGCAAAAAGATTTTGAAATTAATGAATCACATTTAATAAGTATATCTAAGTTCAAGGCTAGGTAATTCCAATGTTAGTGTGATCATAATACACTTTTATATAGAATTCATCAGCACAGAGCCTATTTGGTCCCCAACTAAATACACACAGCTAGTTACACTATTTACATTGTTATGTTATTTAGCATTTTAATTAACTCTTGTTCATAGTAATCCATTTGCATGAAGAAATACTTTAAAAGTGATTCCAAGGACCTTAAAATACCACTTTATAGTACATATTAGTGGGTTTATTTATCTCAAGTCAGGACTGTTTATAAATTCCAGCTATATGTCTTCACCACAAATCTTATTTTTTGCTCATGGCATCAGTGAGAATAAATGGAGTCTGTGGAGT
The DNA here is from genome assembly GCA_020662805.1 of Glaucomys volans. Lineage (NCBI taxonomy): Eukaryota > Metazoa > Chordata > Mammalia > Rodentia > Sciuridae > Glaucomys > Glaucomys volans. Next base: position 470,308 of record JAJEJO010000956.1, on the reverse strand, counting down.
CCGTGAAGGACACCGGAGGGAATTTCCCAATATCCTAATATATCAGTGTCTCTTCGTCTCTGTTTCTGATGGAGTCCAAAAGCAGCTCAACATCCTTAGGAAAAGAAAGACTTCCTAAGACTGAGCAACAGTCATTAAAAGTAAATTAATGAAATCCAGCATCTGCTCATCTCTTTGACAAGGAAGAAATTTTGTTGCCAACATTTAGAAACCACTAGATGTGGTCTCCATTGGAAACTAGGTTTCAACTTTCTGCCCTGGGCTGCCAAAAATATTGCAGTAGAAAATGTGAAAGTAAGTTGAACTTTGAATTATAATTTCAATGACTGTCTAGTGAAATGGATTCATGCTCTGGCACTGCACCTTTGAGGCTTTGGGTTGATTCACATAAGATAAAAATCTGTCTGGTCTGACAGTTGAAAAGGTCGCAAGCATACTTGATGTCTGGTGGCCTAAAGTATATTCCCAAATTTTGATTAAAATGGAAGATTTAAAAATAATTATATATTTTTCAAAAGAATATTTTCAAACGGAACCATTTCTACATGTTTTGGCTTCAAGTTTATTGACTTATCCAAGAACAAATTATATTCTCACTCTTTTTAGCAATAACCTCTAAGTCATTGAGAAGCTTTCACATGATTGAGGCACTTTGGCTTTGGGGATGACATTATTTTTGAAAATGACATCTAATTGTCCTTGTGGTCTCCGTGATAATAAAGTTTAAACTGTCCAAATTTTAAAGCTTCCACTGAATTTCTGAAGAGTATTTTCTGTTTCCATTATGAAAATACTTGCTTGACATTTTTACTCCTGTAGATCATGCAGGTTCTGTGCCTGTGAAATGTGAAGCTTTTAATTTTAGTTTGGGTACTTCCAGTAACTAAAGATCAGCTAAGACACATGAATCTTTGCAAATAATCTGCTTTGGACCACAGATTGATAGACTTCTTTTAAAAGCCAAGAGTCACCTAAGAGACTAGCTTCTAGGCCAACCCCTTTGTTTTATGTCTGCACAAACCATAACTTCACCCAAGGTCTTACAGTTTGCCAGTGAATTGACACTTTCTTCAAGACAGTTGCCTCTGGATCCCATGAAATACTAAGGGAATCTTCAGAGCGGGGAAAGAGTGTTATATACAATGCCCAGCATGGTTTCAGAATATTCTTTAGTCATATTAATTTAATATGTTTTCTGCTTTTAACCAATCACATTTGATGTTACCTGGACTAAGGTGATTTTAGGAAACACTGTTCTCTCTTTTCAAAATGTTGTAGTTACTGGCTATCTGATTTTCTTTTTTCTTATTCAAAGTTAAGTTCAAATTGTATTCAGATCCATGGACAGTTTTTCTCTTCTGCAGTTTCCTCTCACAGTTATTGCCAAAGCCGTGCATCTTATGCTTTGAACAGGATCTCCACACAGTCTTGAATTTCTATGATAGTCCTGATTTCAATTAATCCTATTAATTCTCCCCATAGTTACAAATTATTGAAATTCCCATATATAACCATCTACATCATGTCATGCAAACTGTTTCTGGCACCCATCTCTGTCAATGTGCCTGATTCGGGGATCAAAAAATATGTGTTTACTTACATGATTGTTATGCATTTAAGGTATGTGGATCTTATCTACTCCTATAGAGTATATGCTTTCTGTCTTAGTACCTTTTATGCTGCTATAACAGAATACCTGAAACTTAATTTTTTATAATGAACAGAAATATATTGACTCACTGTTCTAGAGTCTGGAAAGTAGAATACCAAAGTGTAGACATCTGTAAGGACCTTCTTGCTGCATCAAATATAGTAGAAGGCATCATATGGATGGAAGAACAGAGAGGGTGAATGGGGCTGAACTTGTCCTTTATATGGAGCTCACTTCACTAATAGTAAGCTCTCTCTAGTGATAACAACATTAGTTGATTCCTGAGTGCAGAACATGAGGACTAATTGCCTCTTAAAGATTCTACCTCTTAATAATGTTAAGATGACAATTAAATTTCAGCACGATGTTTTCTTTTCTTTTCTTTTATTGGCAGTGCTAAGGACTGAATCCCAGGCCTTGCATGTGCTACGTAAGCACTCTACCAATGAGCTTACCACCAGCACTATATACCAGGGACAGGATGATGGCCAGCCTTCAACACAAGTTTGTGAGAGGACAAACATTTAAACCATAGCACTCTCTGTGGACATTCTTTTTTAATATCTACTGAATTTCCCATAATGCTCACTTCTGTATTTCAGACTACAGCAGGTACACAATATATATTTTTCATTTGAGACTATTTTCTTAACATGAACAGTTTTTCCAAACACATAAATCCTGGTCAGGAGTAAGTCTGGTTATTTCACTAAGAGTTTATTTTATTTATATTCATAATGTGTTGTGTTTGTACCTGGAATTATAAATGCCTGCCAGGTGTCTGTTTATCCTGTGTACATCCATAGCTCAAAAATAATCAATATGTGATTTTCACATAGATGTGAGGCAAATTAGGATCACTGGTGCCATGCATATGCTGTCCTCATTAACTGACATAAACTTTTAGGCTCCATAAACCATGGTACACCATGCACTGCTCCTTCATTGGTCTTTAGTGTATAATGCAGTGAGCTCAAGATGCTCCACAGTACAGGCCCACAATATCGCAGACCCCCTCTTTATGACACACAGTGTCAGGGGTCTGTGTTTTGCAATGCTTCTCTGGAAAAGTGCCATGCCATTTCAGTGAGCCAAGAGTTTCAAAGTGTCCCATAAATGCTGAGCAGATGGGGCCTTAGGGCCATCTCTCATGCTACCTAGAGGTACTAAGCAAGGCACAGGGGAATTTGAAGAAACAGGAACTTCTCATGTTTGTTCTATTGATTTTTCTGCCAACAATAAGAGTCTAACAAATTGTGGCATTTTCCAATGAAAGCATCAGGAATGAATTCCAATTTTCAAGAGTGATTTCCTGTATGCATGTGCAGGTGAATTTGGGGGAGAGGCTACATGTAGCAGAAGATAGGTAACAAAGCCCCAGGTCACTTAACAAAGCAAAAAGAATAAGGGCCAGGGTTGGGAATCATTATTTATAATTGAACAAAGTGGTAATTTTGCCAACTCTCCCTTCTCGAATATGAGACCATCTTCATGGTAATCAAACTATTACTCTGACGCAGTTTACTTATCAGGAGACCAATCTGTGATTGATGACCTGAAAATGGAGGTTGTCTTTCAATTCATTTGAAATGCAAACAGAGTTGACAACTTATAGCTACTGTGGCATATTTTTTAAAACAAAATCAGGCACCTACATTGACCTCCTATTTACATTTCTTTGAGAATAAAAAAATCACATAAAAGCTATCAAGAAACACATTTCACAGCAGGCAAATTAATTGGTTTTACAGTATTTGAATGGAGGGTTTGTCAAATAAAACATGCCGTGACAGTTAATAGTGTCATTTAGAGCCAGAAAATTATTGGCTTATTTGTTATTGGATAAAAAGAAGGCAAACATTTTGTATTAGGAAGTTTTAATGTGTTTAAAATCCTCATTAGGGATTAATGGACATGCTTGCTTAGCATAGCGCCTCATTAATTTGAGGCTAAACAGTTACTTCTGTGTTTCAATCTCAGTGTTGTTTCTTAACATTTTTTTTTACTTCTCTTTAATTAGATCTTGCATTTGAGTTTGGTCTCTACACCACTGGAAATGTAGAATTAATTAATGAGATTTATAAATCTAATGGAAGTGAGTTATTCTTAGCTATCATTTCATTTTAGAAAGCAGTTATACCACATGTAACTGGGCTCAGATCTAAGAGATTTTAGATGTATAGGAAAAAAATGTGAATGTCCCTGAATATATTTAGCAGTGTCATTTGGCATTAATAGATAAAAGTGTTTTAATTAGAGTTATAAATAATAGGGGAGCTGGCAAGGATTCAGTTCCCATGTACACGGCTTGTACTTTAGGATCATCACTGTCAACAAAGAGCAATTGTAACTGTTTCTGTGGAATGGTGGTGTCATCCACTGGCAATTAAGACAATCCTAAGTGCAAGGTTTAGAAAGTCAAGAAGGCGCCAAGTTTGTTAGAGGTTACTCTGAAAGTGGAGCCACTTTCTATCAAGTGCATTCTGTTGTTGCATTTTTATTGAGGCATGTGTGGGTACAATTTATAGAGTCTACTCTGCTTACATTGCTTTCAGGGAAATTTAGCTAAAAGAAAATCAAACTGAAATCTGTGTTTGTCATTTTAAAATAGGCATTTAAATCATTAGCTGTGTATTGAGAAAAGGAATGGTGATTTCTTTAGGGTGAGAGATTACAAATGTCAAGGAAAGATTTTCTAAAAGATTTTGAAAAACTAAGAGCTAAAGAGATATATTTAAAAATGTCTTCTGTAAATGGGGTTATAGCACTTAATTTAAGATCCCAAAACATGCCTGTGGCAATGTCTTCAGAAATTCCCAGAAATATCTGAACTCCTGCTTCTCTTTCTTTTTTTCCCATTGAAGAAGTCCTTATATCTTCAGAACCATAAATACTTAAAGACTTTGTCACTCCAACACATATTATAAAAGATAATCATATTTTTAAAATTTTCATGCTAACAATCACATATTAACTGTGCCAATTCATGCTTACATATAAAATATTTAAATTATTTTTTAAAAGCTCTTCTTTAAACAATCCAATGTCTCCTTCCAATGTTGTATAGGAGAGCTTTCTCAGGAGGACATGGGTTAATCGAGTTCTCTGTGCTCCTCCAGAGACAGAGTTGAATTCATTTAGCTGAAGAGTAGATCAGGACATGGGGCCATACTTGGCCCTGGGCTTAATTTCATCTAGCCTTCTGGGTAATATTACAAGAGTCACCACTGTGGGGTCCCCAAAAATCATTAATCCCACTCAGAATGAAGCCTTCTCTAGATTAAAGCAGTTGGAGAACTGTGAACTGTGTTTAATTAATCAGTGGTGGAAAGCACAGAAGTTAATAGAAGGAGAGTGTCAACTCTAAGTTGTCAGAACTCCTTGGCCACTTAACTCCCTTCTTTGCTTGGTCTCCTTCTTCATGAATCTCCAAACACTGGGTAGGTACAAGGTCTCCTTCTGTGCATCTCTCTCTCTCTCTCTGTATCCTTTCAACATTGCGACATAGTTCTATTACACTGCCCCAGCAAGTCCCTGCCTCCCGTGTGTGTTCTCCAAGACAACTATCTTTCACCTTTCCTTTCTCCTTCCATTTCTGATAACTATGCACTATTCTCAGATGATGACCTTGCCACATACTTCATAGATAAAAGTAGATACAATCAGATAAGTACACCACATCTTCTCATTTTTTATTTTTTCAATCCCACTGCTTAAATACCTAGGCACTCTACTTTCCTTCTTGATACAATGGAAGATGTGTCCAGAAGTGTCCATGCTCCTGTTTCAGGCCAGCCTCTCCAATTGTGTCCTGATATGTTCTCTCCTTCTCAAGGACTTTACTCTCACAATTATCCACTTTATCTTCTGTAACATGTTTTCCCTCTCCACTGACTTATACCCATTGGTATATAAATACACCTTAATAACATACCTCTTAAAAAACAAAATCAAACAAACACCTTGACCCTCACAACACCACTTCCTATCATTTCATTCCTCTATTCCCTTTCACAGTAGGAATTGTTTATTCACTCTCTCCATTTCTGCCCCTCCCACTCTCTCCTCAATAGTAAATGAGGTGTGCATCATGAAAGCTCATCTCATCTGGCAACCAGCCCAAAGTGAAGGTGCTGATATTCTTTGGCAAAATAGGAAATATAAGAACAATGCTTTGTGTATGTGTGTGTGTGTATTTGTGTACATGCATGCAAGCACATGCGTGCATGTGTTTGATATTGTCATAAATTTTTAGGTGTCCTATATTTCCAAGAAACTTCCCTTCACTCTGAGATTATACACTTTGTAACTTTTCAGGGTTTTAATGTCCTTTCTTTTACAAAATAGCTGAAATAGTAGTTGTTATTTTTTCCTTTATCAACAAAATAGAAGTTGATAGTCTTATATGTATCCACCATTATTCTTATACTTTTATATGAAATAAAAAAACACTGGGAACCTGTAACATATTCCCATGCCTTTCATTCTATAGGCTGGAGACTGAGGAAGTGAATTGTCCCAAATCACACAGCTAATTACTGGTAGAGCTTGGATATAGAACTGCTGTTTCTTGACTGTCAGGATGTTATTCATTTCACTACTTCATCTAATCTTCCATTTGAAAGTGAGATCACTGCTTGGCAATTGTTTAGATGTTCTATGCTATGTGGGATTGCTAAAATCATTAGGTAAGAACCATATGACAAATCTGAAAACTCTATTTACTCTTTAATTGACAGAAAATAAAAGTGAACTTGCTGCCTGATACATCTTTTCTATATATTAAGATAATGTTTTAGTCCTGAAAGTGCTCTATTTAATTGCATTCCAGTATTTCTATATACTGCATTTTTTTGTATTTGTTCATGATACATGTGTTCAATGGATACTTGAAGTGCAAAATGGACTAGGCAAAAACAATTATTATGCTTATATTAAGATACAATCCCCTTTGTTCCAATGTGGACATTTGCTTTTTTTTTTTTTTTTTGCCGAGGACTTTTACTAGAAGAAATTAGAGGTCTGCATCGTATACAGTCATAGTGAAAGTGCAATAAGGAGGGATTTACTGAAATCCAGAATTTCATCCTACATGGTCCTTGGTTGCAGTGCTAGGACTTGGATAGAAGAGAAGTTGGTGTATCCTATAGGTCCTGAAGAATTCCATTCATACCTAGGAATTTCAAAGGGAATAGGACATGGCCAGAATATCTGTGGGTTTTAGGGCAGGCCCAGGAGCAGGTGGGAGGAAGGTCAAGAAGAACATAGGAATGAAAGGGCAAGCAAATTGGAGTAGGCTTGGGGAGGCTGCCAAAAATAAAGAGGAAATGATCACTGATATCTGAGCCCAGAATGAAGGAATGGAGATGAGATGCAGGGAGAATGTGCACGTAAGGGGTTTAGGCCTGGGGGACCTGGCAAGAGGAGACTGCACAGCTGAGTTACAAGTGTTGGCAGTGGCAGCAGTAGCACCAATATTGACCCCATTACTTAACCAAAGTGATGCCCAGAAGTAGGGCATCCTGAGGGGAATGCGGGTCAGGCAACCAGGCACTTCCAAAGGGATTCTTGGTTTCTTATAGTTGTCTTTCTACATGTGTACCTTGTGATTCTTTAAGTCTGTAACTCTCTCTCTCTCTCTCTCTCTCTCTCTCTCTCTCTCTCACACACACACACACACACACACACACACACACACACACACACACCACCCCTCCCGATTATAACTCACTCTTCTATAGAAACTAGTTATTAGACCAAATAAATGAACAGTGAGCTAATGGCTATTCAGAACCCACTGAATTAAGTACTCTTCACTTGAAATTCCATCTGCCATTAGGTACTCAGCTGATGATGGGCCTTTCTGCATATGCATTCCGCCATTTCCCATACCTAATGTAATCAGTGAAGAGATGTCCTTATAATGAAGCATGGCCCCTGCCCCAGCCCTCCCCCACTCCACCAGTCCCCACTCCCACTCTCTGTTGACATACTGAGGAAGTCCCATCTCCTGCCTCCTTTGTCACCTACAGTGAGAGCCAGCAGATGGAGCAGCAGCCTGAGACACTTTACACACTGGGCCTCTGAAGAGGACTTAATAATTAGTGACATTCATACGATGTCATGGGGCCAGCATCTGAGGAACTTTGAGGGGACTTAGAACAGAAGGTGTTGATGTAAACTTCTTATGCATCCACTACTGGACTAAGGTACTCTGAGGTACCTCAGTTCATTTTAGTCTCACAAAAATCCTATAAATGGATTTTTTTATTGCTTTTATGTAGATAGGGAAACAGACACTAAGCAGCTCAAGTGGCTTGTCCAAGATCACAAAGCAAGTTAAGTTTTAGTGTTGGGATTTTAATGTAAATCTATTGAGCTTCAAGAATGACTACCCCTTGGAGCCTCCAGAAAATACAGTAAATTGTCACATTAAGTTGCTTGAATAAATGAAACCCATTGTTACCTCTTTCTTTTTAGTTGCATTTCCATGTACCATTCTAGACAACGGATCATTTTCTGTATTGGACTTAAAATGGCATGTGCTGAATTCTTTTCACCTTAATACTTTACTTTTGTTCTTCCCTTTCTTAGTGGGAATGGTACATATTAGCTTGTTTTGCATGGGGTATTTTGCTCATGAGGATTCCTTTAAAATTGATCAGAAGCAATATTTTAAATACCAACTATTTGGACACCCAAGTCTTTTGCTGTGCTAAAATGAAGTAGAAAGATGAGCTGGTTTGGTGGCACCATGTAACTATGTTGAAATCTTTTTTTGTTTTGTTTTGATTGAAGTTATATTACCTGAGGACTTCTGTCTACAGCTTATGTAATATTAACTGTTCCCATTTAATCATAGGCTCATGAATACAAAGTAGAGTAGGGACAGGTTAAGGTGAGCCATGAAGCAAGGGATGGACAGATCCTCATGTGAACTGAGACTGTAGTTTTCCACATTCATTTTGGAAACTTGGGACTCCCTGGATGGGGACTTAAAGGGATTTCAAAATGCATGCAAATAGCAACTTCAGAGACTACTGTCCCATGTTTTTACAAATGACTGATTATGGGAGTTAAAATTTTTAAAAAGACTGAAAACTCATTTGGTAGTACAATATTATAACCTGAGTTTTCATTTTATTAGTATTACCATGTCAGGGAGCTCTGTGTACCACAAATCAATCATGGGGATAAATGTGGTGATTTGTTAATGAAAATACAAGCATAATTCATTTGGAAGCTGCTATCAGTGTCAGTTGTAGATATTGTTTAACTGGGCCAGATTATTTAATGTGTGATTAAACTTGCAATTTTTCGATTGTACTTTGAGAAGACTTTGTCAAGGTGGAAGAGTGAACTTTATTTGGCAGGTATTGTGGGACAACCTTAGGATGTTTTTAGAAGGAAAAATGACCTCTCTTCCCTTGCAATCCCTTAATAATAATGTTCTCAAAGGTATGTGGGGAGCTCCTCTGGGTTAACCATGTGATGATCATTATTCTTTTAATGTTTAACATTAATCTCCATGTTTTCTGTTAGCGCTAGCTGCTGCTTATGTCTCTCAATGCCACAAGCAGGGCATTTTTGATATCTTGTATTACCCTAATCGCCAAGAAGTATGCTCCAAACTGATTAATTCCAGAATGATTAAAACATTCTATGCAATTCATTTATTGTTGCTACAGTTAATTGAATATTTGATGATTTAAAGGTACCCTGATTATTTTATAAGATATGTATTTATCACCAGGCAGATGATCCGTGCGTGGTCTCTGTGGCTACATGGGGTGGCAGCCTGCACTGTCAGATGCAGAGAGGGTAGGCACTTGTAAGCGCTCTCAGTCAACTCACCACCTGCCTGAGACGTGCGCCTCCCTTCCCTGGCCCTCGGAGGACCACATCCCTGCCCAGCACAAGAGGGTCGTCTGGGGCCAGGAGTGAGAGCACAGCCTTCCCTGTGCGTTGTCGTTGTGCAGCTTGCTTTCTGCTCTAGGAGGAGGGGGCGGAGAGGGGGAATGTGAAAGGACGCTGCGGCTCTGAGTGGCTAACTTGTGCTTTGTGGACTATCTGAATACTCAAGAGTGGATTTAAAGAGAGGAGAAGGTGGCTCCAGAATTAAGCAGCAGCTTGGCAACTCGACGGGCAGCAGTTCTAATCCCAATGCCACCACTAGTTCTCTTCCTCAGTCTCTTTCTTTCACACCTGTGCGAGTGACTACTCCAGAATTACTGGGAGAGGTGTGGGAGTGTGTGCCCGAGAGAGAAAGAGAGTGCAAAAGGACAAAATCCAGCCCCAGCCTTAGTGCAGCTTTCTTCCAGTGTGCAGAGTGACCCCGGCGCGGCGCCGCAGGGGGTTCAGAGACTGAAGTGGCCCCAGGTGGCCCCACCACTTCTCAGCCATGTCGAATCCTTGGCCTCTCGCTCCCATATGGAGTGAGGACTACAGTGGGGACCTCAGCGGCTGGGAGCTTCTGTCCGACATGGCTCTGTCGGTGAACCCGGTAGGTAACCTTTCCCTGGCACCTAAATGAGACCTCCTGTTTGGTATTGTCTGTCTCCCCTGTACATGTTGTCTCCCCCATTTGCGTGGAGTCTTGAAGGCAGAAGTGACGTTGTCTTCAGTGTCTTTAAATCCTCCCCCTTGGCACCATCCTGAGCACAGTGTGAGTTCAATCAGGATTTGTTGTCTAAAGAAGTAAATGGGAGAACTGATGAATAGGCGGACTGCAAATGAATAGGATCCTATTACCCTTGTCACAACTACCTTACAATGTATGTCCCAGTGGGTCCCTAATTGTTTGTTTTCCTGTCCCATCTAGACATTTAACTCTTAGAGAAAGAGGCCAAGTTTCAGTTATTTGTGTCACCAAACTCCCATGCCCAGCACTGTTCTGGGCTTGTAGGAAATGTTTGCTGGTTAATTAAGAAGCACTCGCAGCTCCAATGGAGTTATCTTGCAGAGAAACCAGCTGTGGGGCTGGGCTAGAGGAATTCACAGAACTAGAGACTTCATGAGGATATTGGGCTCCAGTATTTTCTAAGAAGACAAATATCTGAGCAATGGGTGTGGGTACCCATTGATTTGACTGCTCTTGTCTGTTGAGCTCCTCTCAATCCTGGGTGCTGCTGACTTCGGTCACCATTATTACATTTTTGCAAAGCCCCGGAGTCCAGGAATCCTTCTCTTTTGATAGCATTTGCTCCCATAAAGAAATGGACTTTTGTAATTCCAGGTATAGAGATATTGCAATTGGCAAGAGTAAGTCAGCTTTTAGCTTGAAAAGACAAGAAGACTGCACTTTTAATAACAGAAGTAAGGAGTATAATAAGAAAACAGGTAATAACCTGACACAGTCTGTGTAGTTTTTTAAATAACAGAGCATATTCATATCACTTATCTCATTTGATGCTCACAGAATCTCTGCAAGACTTGAAAGGGATAGACATTATTATTATTTTATTCTATTTTATTTTACGTTTGGGAAAACTGGAACTCAGAGGGGTAGTTACTAAATCCTATTCCCAGGTGGTAGGGCCAAGATTCCCACCCAACCCCTTTGATGCGTAGGCGAGTACTCTTACTGTATGTGCACATTGCTGAGATTTCTTCTATTTAAAATTCAAAGTTAACATTGACGTGTTTACCTGGAAAAGGCAAACAAAGACCTTTTCATGAGACTGAACCATACATATGTAGCCTAGGTGCCTACACTGATACAACAATGATATTGAAAATCTAAGCCTTTATTACAATCATCTTGACCTTTGCGTTTGGGGAATGTATTTATTAGAAGTTAAAAGATTGTCTTGGAAGATACAGTTGCTAAAACACCAAGCAAAGGAATGAGATTTTGTTTGCTGTTATGAATTACCAATTGAGTTCCATAACCCTCTAATAAGTTAGATCAGTGTATGTTCTGGAAACACACATTCTGTGGAATAGCAGGAGTTGCTCACTGAAAAACAAAAATCTCCAAATAAAAACCCATGAAGTCAAGAGGTAAGCAAGTTGGGAATGTGCTGTATTAAAACAATTAGACAGGTTGGCATCTCATAGCCATTGATTTGCATCATGGGTCCTTAGGAGTGGAGTGTAAATTGTGCCATGATACTACTTATTTAGACATAGAAATTTTTGCTTTGCAGAACCAGTGTCTGGGAGAAAATCTATTTTGTAGCACTTACAGCAATTACAATGGTGTGTTACTTTTGTGATTCTTCAGATCCACCCCCCTGTGGAACCTTATAAACTCCATGAGGGAAAAACTGCCTCTCTTTTTGTTTCCCATTGTAACTCTACCTAACACCAGCCTGGTGCACAGTCCCTGGCCTTCAAAAAATGCATGTTGAATGTATGAATGAATTGAATGAACTGTTCTAGGCCAAATGACCTGTGGTTCCTTACCTGAAACCTAAAATTTAAGGTTCTTTGCAATGTGAGCCCAGCCAAGTTTTGTTCTTCCCTTGTGTTGTGTCTTCTACCCAGTACTACAATATTATTGTTAATGGAAGGGTGTCTAACTTGTCATCCAAACTGGGACATTTTTGAGGATGAGAGGGAATACCATCAATAATTACACCAGGAAAACAAGAGTAAAATGGAATTATACTAGATAAACCAGAATGGATAGTCCCTTGTTATTGGTGGTTCTGTCTCAACCTGTCTCTCCTATTTGGGATTTTCTGCTCCTTAGGGCAGGAACTCTGACATGTAGAAGATATTCAACAAATACTGGGTGAAATTAACCTACGTACAGTATTGACTTTAATACTAGTTGAAAATTTGCTGTATATTTAATGTGCATTTTTAAAGATTGAGAAAATCTTGTGCCATTTCTCCATATAAGGTGAGCTTGTACTGTAATCTGAGAATAATGAATTGTCCTTGCAAGGGGCCCGAGGCCTAAAGGTGAAATGGTAGTGCTGTCTTTATAGGACTGGTTGTTCAACTCCCAAGGTATTGAATGATAAAGACTCATTGTTCTCCTTACTAGAACCTGGGAATAGAAGTGATCAGATAACAGTGTTGGAGAGGGTAAAGATGTGGAGGTGATGGTCAGGAATGTTTGAGGGATGCTGAGAACCTGTACAGGCAATGTGTGCTGTGATGGTTAACTGACACTTCTCAAGGTGATTGTACTACTCCCAAGTAGTACACTTCTCTCTCATAGTGCACTTCTCACCTAGTGCCTTGTTTTAGTATTTGAATTTTTGCTTTTGTTAATTATGGGCCCCTGGAGAAAAGGTACACATGCTTGACCTGAAGAAAGTTCTCAATATGTTCCCAGTAGTGGCTTGAATTTTGAATGATTAGTAAAGATGCCTCATGGGATTCACCTGACATATGTCTGAGAGTCTCTTGAAGTGCCAAGGAAAGTGTGCAATGTACATAACAGTTTAGTCTTGTGTTTTAGAATTTGGTTGGATTCCCTACTTCAAGGAGGACTGGATCATAGAAGGGTTTTATACAGGTTTCATCTTAATAATGCATAAATATACCAAACCTCCAGGGGTCAAAGAAGCCATAAAGATCACAAGATCAAGATCATTCTTTGGACAGATGAGCAGAGAAGCCTGACGGGAGTGTAGATGGCTCAGTGTACCACCACAAATCAGTGACAAAACAAGGAGTCACTTTATTTCTCCACCTTGCACTGTGATCATAACTGCTTCATAAAATAAAACTCTCCATTTGCAGATACACACTGCTTTGTATTTAATAGGGAAAAATATCTTGATAGCTAGATTGTCTTTCTTATAATTTCTCCTATGGAGCAAACTAGTACACAGAAAGCTTTTCTGAGAATAACTAGATCACATTTAATTTTTTTTCTGTTTTAGGTGAGCCTTCCCAGTGATCCAAGCTGTGTTGAGGAAATCTTACGGGTGAGTTTAAACCTTATTTCTGTGCCTTTTAATAATGAAGTGATCCATTTCCTTAAGTTGTTTTATTACTCTTCTTTTTCAAAGCGCATCATGAAGAGGAGTTCTTGCATTCTACTTTGGTACCCTTCCACTTATACCATCTGCCTCATTTCTTACTTGTTCTCTCCTCATCCTTTAACACCACTAAGCTGCTGCCCCTTCCTGCATCCTTCTTGGGCTTCATTTTGAGTCCTGGATGGAGGCTTACCACCTTTAGGAAACCTTTCCTCTCAAAGCACCATACCTTAAATCTTTACCATTCTGCTCTCTGTGACTTCAACAGACCCTTACTGCTGCCTGTCAGTACACTGTTGATTCAGCATGGTTATGGAGATCACAGTCTCTAATGAGGGACTCAGATTTGAGATATTGGCAGGAGAAGAGAGAAGGAGACACTTGCAAATGATGGCATATTGGGATAAATGTCACTTATGGGAATGAATTTATATTTGGGAGTGGCATGAAAGAGGAATAGATTTTTTAAAAGGTAGCTATATCCTTTCCTGAAATTAACAAACCTAATAAAATATCAAAGCCAATCCATGAAAATGTGTCTACCTAGTATTTCTGGCCATTGGGATCATAAGGCAACATAGAAGTCATGGGAATGAATTTCTGTCCCTGCTTTATTATTTGAAACTTCTGTGTCTTTGGACAGATGACTTATGTTTCTAATTCTCCCTTCTTTCAGTAGATGAGAATAATAATACTTGTCCTAATTCCCTTAGAAGCTGACAATTGGTAAATAAATGCCCATTATTGATAAGTGATGACCATTGTAGCCATGTAAAAACCATGACTGCTTTCCATCCAGGAATTGTGGGGCAGGGGTGGGAGGCACATTCTCTATGCCTCATGTACCAAAGTTAGCCCAGCTCCCTCCTGAGCCCCTTCCCTGGGTAAGTGCTTTTTCAGCCATCCAGTGCTTGAAGAAAGCTCTATGAAAATGCAGCCAAGGAGCAGTAAAGAACAGAAAGCTGTTTACCAAGTTGCCCTGCCACCTGATTTCACCTCTGGTGGCTCTTCCTCCATCTATTTCAGCCCAAGGACATTACTATTGACTATTGTTTTTTTTATTTTTTTTTAATTTATTTGCTTTGATTCATTGTACAAATGGAGTACAGCTGTTGTTTCTCTGGTTTTGCACAAAGTAGAGTCACACCATCTGTGCATTCATACACATACACAGGGCAGTGATGTCTGCCTCATTCTGTTATTATTCTTACCCCCCACCCCGACCCCACCCCTCCCTTCCCTCTATGGAATCTATCCTTCCTCCATTCTTGCCTCCCTTCCACCCCGCATTATACATCATCATTCACTTACCAAAGAGATCATTCAGCCTTTATATAGCTCAGTTGGTAGAGTGTGTGCCTGTCAAACACAAAGCCCTGGGTTCAATCCCCAGCACTGCAAAAAAAAAAAGAAAAAAATTTGCAAATGGCTGTTGACTATAAAAGATATGACTCATTCAACTCTGATCAGAGATGAGACTGTTATGGATTGGGGCTCTGCTGGCTACTTTTGTAAGATAAGATCCCAGCAATTGCTCAGTCATTTGTGTTGGGTGCTTGGACCTGAGTGGAGGCAAGGCAGATGTTATGAAATTCATAAGCATGATGCACCCTGAGTACTTGCTCTTCCCCATTTAGCAGACACAGGGAAAATAGGTTCAAGCCTTGCTCGTTTGTCAGCCACCTTCTTTAGGAAGGCGACATTAAAAAAGACATCTTGCTCTAATCTAGACAGTGACCTTTTTCCTCTTTCTCCCCTGGGTCACATGCATAATGAAGTCAGTCAGGTCTTTTAACTCTCAAAGAAATGTGGGGCCATCTCAAAATCACCACCTAACTTGTCACAAAATTCTCTACTTAAGAGCAGCCTTGCCCCACTGGCTTGGTGGTTTACACAGTGACTAAGTGAGGAGAGTGGAGCAAACACCTGTTGGAGGCTGGCAACTCTAGTCTCTGAAGGAGCCACTTAGAGAAACAACAGAAAATTTTACTCCAATATGGGAAGAAAAGCAGGTTGCCTTAATAAGCTCATAAAGATAGCACCCTTTGAGAAAGTAACAAAAGTCCTTCTGTTGTTCTTGAGAAAGAATCCAGGGAAACGTCTTTTTTTTTTGAAAGACTATAGATTGTATAGAATTCTCCCCCCCCCCCACCGCCCAACAACACCATTAATGAATGGGCTTTCCTTTATTGAAGACTGGAAAGCTTCATTCCCCTTACTTAGAATACAAAAGCTTTCTGAGGTTTATGTTCCAATTTTTATGATTCATTCTTAAAATTTTATAGAGCACATTGTGTGTCACAACAAAGTGTGCTTGCTGAACTTTTTTTCTAAAATCAAATGTTCACTTTTCTGTTGGTTCAGGGGCCTTGGAGGACTGTGGATGATTCCACAGTCAGTCTGTCATCTCATTCCCCATCTGCCTCCCTCTCAGAGGAAAATACTTTTTCTCATTCACTTTACCTCTCCCTGCCCCCTCAGTGCTTTTCAAACGAAGCAGAGTCAAGAGCAAGGTCATCTCTCTGCACTGAAGTGGAGCTATGTGGAGGAAGGGCCATTAGCCACAAGAGGAGGAAGAGTTGGCTTCCAGTTAGTTTTGAGATTCCCTCACTTCCTAGCTGTGTGGCTTTTCAGTCTCTTCAATCTAAAAAGCAAGGACTAATGACTCCCCTGTCCATCTCACTACCCACCTCCAGTGACAGAGTCTTTAAACTATACACATTATTTGCATATGTACATGGAAATCCTAGTCTGTTTGCTTTCCCAACTTTCCCACCTCCCTGATCCTCTTTCTTCCCTCCACTGTCTGGCAAGCAAACACATGCAAACCCACTCCATCACACACTGGGACAGACTTCTTTCATTAACCAAGTGCAACACAACCAGGCATCCCCCATTCCCAGCCTCTCAGTCCCCAAGGCAATGGAAATACTTTTGCCTCATGCATTTTATTTTGGCCCACTTTCTCAAAATGCTGTTCAAATTCAAACCAGTTGGCTTCCTTTGAAAGCCCTCTCAACATGTCTCTAACAATGGGTTCAGTTCCCCTTCAAACCAGTGTGCTCCTGGTTCTTATAATATGCTGGGTTCCACTTTGTCTATTCTTCAAGCATTTTTCCTTTTGTCCTCATGCTAACTTGCTCTAACAGGGCAACTTCATTTTTCTATGGGAGGTGACTACTATTAAAAGCACTTCAACTTCATTACATTATTTAAATTACAGGAAATAACATTGTCCCTTATTAGAAAATCAAGTTCTAGAAAGGTTAAATGACCTGCAACTTATGTTAGAGTCAACCTGTGGTAAAAGTAGAACAGAATATGGCTTTTGTTTTCAAAATCTGGTGCTCTTTGTACTATACCCCACGATCAGCCACCCTTCTACAAGTGTACCTTGAGAATCTTCATTTTAAAGAAATTGCTTCAGACAGAAGTTCGCATTTCTAGCAATTTAAAGAACACCAGCAGACCAGCATAATTTGAGCAGGTCATTGGAATTAATTCTTCCTTCTTGACATTATTTAATTTAATTTCCAAATCTCATTCAGATAATAATAAAGATGAATTTACTATTTATTATAAATATAGAATAGCAAATTTTCTATGACTAATAAAAACATCTTATTATTGGACTATCTACTATGTGCCAGGTACAATGTCCTTAAGCATATATGTCTTGGAATCTTTGCAAGAATTCTCAAAGTCTGTATTGTTAGTCATACTTTGCAGACCGAGAAAGATTGAAATCCAGAGAGGTGAAACAACTTGTCTCAGGTCTGAAGTTTCAGGCTGTCTCTGCCAATCATCATGCTATCCATTCCTTCTGGTCCTATTGGCTTAGCAGAATACATCCTTGCTTAACAGACTCCAGTCCATTTTATGATTAACATTAGAATGACATCAATGAATAATTCCTTTCAGCTGCTGTTGTTTCAGCAATTTGTACAAATTCAATTATGCCAAAATAATTTTGAGTAGTTTTTCAAACAAACCAGAATTCACAAACTTACCACATCTTTCTTCCAAGTGGATGTTTCCCATAAATCAAGCTGCAAAAATTCAGGTGTCTTTGTTACTTGTCAAGCATATGATTGCTTATTATAAACTTTACAAATCAGAAGCTTAAAGGTAGCAATCTGTGCGGTGCAGCCCATCTTGCATCCTTGCTTCTGTCAGCATGCTATTTACTCTTTAGATTCAGGCTACTCTCAACTGCAAACAGAAATGAAAAATAATAATAGCTCTGGCCCCAGTAATGCTTTCTTCAGTTACAACTCATCTAGTATATGAGGGATTCCTAGGCTTTTCTTAGGTACTAAGATGGGCACCACAAGCAACTTCTCTTTTGAGCTCCACGGGTTTTATGGAAGAGTTAAGCCAAAAAGTGTAGCATGCTCTAAATGCTACTAGCTAAGGATGAATGTTCAATGATTATTTGTTCTGCAATACTATGATTTATGTGTTCCTAGAAAGAATTTACTTAAAATGTCAACAAACTATCAATTAAATCCATTCTAGAGTCAAAAATGCAGATAGCACACTTCTCTTAGACTTGATGTTGAACAGATTGTGTTTCTTAGCAAAGCACCTTCTGTAGTTGATAATTTCATAGGCAAACATCTGTAAGGGTAATTCACTGTTTATGAGGAATGCTGAATTTGCTAGCTAGGATTTAAGAACTTGATTTGATAAACTGTATCTTCTTACGACTTCTTCCTGCCATATGGATCAGGTTGGTAAACACCTACATGGGCACCTCTTTTTGATTACAGTATGATCTGTGTTTACAGCATTCTAAATGATGGCAATTCTGCTTATTAGGTTGTGTTTTAGTTTACAGTTTTATCACGGAAAGAACTTACCAAATAATTATAGGACAGCCATGTACATTACTTCCTTTTTTCTTTTACTTTTAACAGGGAAAAAATGAAAAAAGCCCATCTTACAAGTGAGAAAAAGATGAATCAGGGAACAAAATTGGTCAGACAATTATGTCTGAAAGGAAATTTGATTATATTATCATAACTATGCTGCATAATCAAGCACCTTTCAGTAGAATTTCTTTTATAAATTTAACCAATAATTAGGCAATTGATTTTATATCCTGTCAAATTAATGTATAAATAATGTTCAAATTGGAATCA
The DNA here is from genome assembly GCA_020662805.1 of Glaucomys volans. NCBI lineage: Eukaryota > Metazoa > Chordata > Mammalia > Rodentia > Sciuridae > Glaucomys > Glaucomys volans. The sequence goes on along the minus strand of JAJEJO010000956.1, from coordinate 451,571 downwards.
CACAAATGATTTTCTATATAACTGCCTTAAATACTAATCCTTCTGGAATATTTGTAAAAGCATGTATCTTATCCTGATTTGGACTTTTAAAATTACAGTTTCTTGAAATAGTAATATAGTGCTCCATCCAAGTAAGACAATTGCTAAATATAATGTAGATTATAATTAATGTTAACATCGATGGAGTCAAATAAATGAACTAACTAATGACTGTATCCTCTGCTAATCTGATGACTACCTCTTATCTAATGATACTGGGAAATATGTAAATTTGTCAGCAGGTGAAAATGCCCTTGACTGGGTAAATTATGTGGAGTATTACCCTTTCTGAAGCTAATTCGAAGCACTAATGGACTTAATACATAGCATGCATATGTGAGGTGAGCTATTCATGTAACCAAATTAGCCCATAAGAGATATTTCCCCTTATTTGCCTCCCAGTAATCATTTCCTCTTTCTCTAGCACAAACCAACTCACAAGAAAGATGCTAAATTTAATTATAACAACTATTATGTGAACAATGTAAGTAAGCTATCCAATGTATTTCCAAATGCACTTAGAACCTGTCAAGCAGTTTAAATATTTTCATGTGGAATCTGGGGGTTTGCAGCGAGGATATGAGGTGAATTTTAAATGATTTTACAGACGTCATTGGGAAAGTGAGTAATGTGAGTAATGAGGTGACTGGCCCACTGAATCATGGGAACCTGTCAAACACGGAGAGATGTCAAGGGAAGAGATGATGTCAAATACCAGTAACTTAGCAACTCGGCATTCAGCTGCCCAGCGAGTGAGCAAGTGTAGCCCCTTTAAAATAGCTGAGTAGATATATGAGTCCCTATATATCTTAGGTGTGTTATAAAAATAAGTCTGTTTTCTGTCAACCTGTTTCTTTTTGTGAATATGGTGATTTATTATTTTCTATTGAATTGAGTGAAAGCAGGTGAGAATTTAAGCCATGTGTAGAATTTGCACCTGCTTTCTGTTTCTTGGGTGTACAAAGAGGGTAATGAAACAATGTATTGGATTGCCAAAAAGCATTCTAGCTTTATCTGAAACAAATAATAACTTCCAACTGTTGTTTGAGAACAAACCTTTTTGTCTGAGTCGTGCTAGTGGGATTGCGCTCAGAGAAAAAGAGGTAACACAAGTAGGTGAACCACTCTCCATTTGCATCTCTGGAGATGTACAACCAGTGTCTGAAAAATACATTGAGAAAGCAGAATGGACTCAGTAGGCATCTTACAGTTTTGAAATAAAAGAATGAAAGAAGACCTGCTCCTTTTCTTGTATATCACTAAGAACATTAAGAAGAATGAGAAAAATAAATTCAAACTCCATAATATATCTAACCAGAACATTTCCAAAAACCTCAGTCACAATTTATTCTGTGAAGGTCAAACAGGGGAAGAAGCCAAAAAGTGATTCCTATGGTGATAGATCTGGGCCATGGAAACATTGGTGTTTAGAATAAAAAGCAAAAGAAAAATTGGATCAATAGGAATGGGTGTGAAAGTTGGAGATGGGAGCTTGCCTGGACCAAGTTTGAGACGTATCTTCAGAAGTGAAGAAGGATGAATGCAATTAAAAATTGTGTAAATAATCCAGATTTTAGGAAAACAATTTGTGGATGAAATAAAGTGCAAGAGTGAGATGTGCTTTGCAAGTAGCCTGCAGGGGAAATGATTTGCTGATAAGAGAAGTAAAAGTCAAAGGGACTAACTTGATCACACACTCTTGTGAAAAGAATTCCTGCTGCTCTGGAATTTAGCCACAGTCCTAACTGAATCTGGAGGAACTATAGTCACTACAACAAAATAGTAATAATAATAAAAGAATCACCTCAAGATCTATCACACACACACACACACACACACATACACACACACACACACACACACACACACACACACACCATGTGGAAAAAGTACCAGAATAAAATGTTGCTATGAAACAAAAGCTATGACCAACATAGTAGCATGAATTTATTAAAATATGAAGCAATTTTATCTAAAAAACAGGAGAAAAATCAATGATACAAGTCCTTAAAGATGGTTTTTAAAAAGTAGATAAATCAAAAGATGCAAATCAATTAAGAGAAAATCATTATAATTAATAAATTCAGGATGTGTATTTCTAAATAAAACAATAAGATAGTTTTGTTTACCAAATTTCATTGAAAAACAAGGGGAAAAGCATAAATATATGAAACAAGACATAATAAAAAGTAACCTCAGATACAGAGAAAAGTGAGAATCATGAATAGTAATTTGATCAACTCTGTAAATGTAAGCACATAGGTGAAATTTAAAATATTTCTGTTTAAACATAATTGACTAAAAGTGACACCAGAAGAGAGAAATTATATAAATAGACTTATCAACATCTATGAAATAAAGAAACCCTGCCTATTAAGAAAAGAATAAATCACACAAGGAGTTTCTTGGAGAAATTTAATAAAATATAAAAGAATTGTACAACTGTTCTAGAATAAGAAGAAAAAATTGCCAACTATTTTTTTTAGAAAAGCCACCTAGTTTATAATACTGATACCAACATCTGACAAAATAATAAATAATTTAAAACTTAGAAAATATCACTAATGAATATATATGCAAAGTTTTTTTAATGAAATACTGAAATACAGAGTCAGACAGCACTTTAAAGGATATGCACCATGAACAAGTAGGTTTTATTCCAGGAAAATAGTTTGTGAAATATTAAGAAATCCATTTTCATAATGACTTTTATAAATAAAATACAAAAAAACTAGTATATGACTGACTTCATAGATTCTAAAGACACTTGAAGAAATTCAACACCCAATCTTTTTTATTGTCATGTGTTCTAATTAGTTATAAATGAAAGTATGTGCATTTCGACACATCATATATAAATGGAGTATAACTTCTCATTCATCTGTTTGTACATGGTGTAGAGTTACACAGTTTGGGTAACCATGTATGCACATAGGCTAATAATGTCTAATTCATTCTACCATCCTTCCTACCCCACAAGCATTCCCCTCCCCTCTGCCTAATCCAAAGTAGTTCTATTCTTCCCTAGCCATGTCCCCTTATTGTGAATTAGCATCCACATATCAGAGAAAACATTCAGTCTTTGGTTCTTCGGGTTTGACTTATTTCCCTTAGCATAATATTCTCCAGCTCCTTCTATTTAATGACAAATGCCATAATTGCATTCTTTTTTAAGACTGAGTAATATTCCTTTGTGTATGTATACCACATTTTCTTTATCATTCATCTGTTGAAGAACACCTAGGTGGTTCCATGGTTTGGCTATTGTGAGTTGAGCTGCTATAAACATTGATGTGGCTGTGTCACTGTAGTATGCTGATTTTAAGACCTTTGGGTATAAACTGAGGAGTGGGATAGCTGGGTCAAATGGTGGTTCCATTCCGAGTTTTCTGAGTAATCTCCTTATTGCTTTCCAGAGTGGTTACACCAATTTGCAGACCCAACAACAATGTTTGAGTGAATCTTTTCCAACCATCCTTGCCAACATTTATTGTTACTTGTATTCTTGATAATTGCCATTCTGACTGGAGTGAGATGGAATATAAGTGTAATTTTGATTTGTGTTTCTCTAATTGCTAGATGTTGAACATTTTTTCATATATTTGTTGATCAATTATATTTATTTCTTCTGTGAAGTGTCTGTTCAGTTTCTTCGGCCATTTATTAATTGGGTTATTAGATTTTGTTGGTGTTAACTGTTTTGAGTTCTTTATATATCCTGAAGATTAATGTCATATCAGAGGTACATGTGGTAAAAAATCTTTCCCATTCTGTAGGCTCTCTCTCTTTTTTTTTTCTTTTTTGGTACTGGGGATTGAACCCAGGGGCACTCCACCACTGAGCCACATCCCCAGCCCTATTTTGTATTTTATTTAGAGACAGGGTCTCACTGAGTTGCTTAGGGCCTTGCTACATTGCTGAGGCTGACTTTGAACTCACGATCCTCCTGCCTCAGCCTCCCAAGTGCTGGGATTACAGGCATGTGCCACCGTGCCTGGATCTAGGCTCTCTCTTGATGTTATTGATTGTTTCTCATGCTGAGAAGAAGCTTTTTAGTTTGAATCCATCCCATTTATTGATTCTTGATTTTATTTATTGGGTTTTATGAGCCTCATTAAGGAAGTCACTTCCTAAGCCAACATGGTGGAGATTTGGGCCTAACTTTTCTTCTATTAGATGCCAAGTCTCTGTTCTACTGTTTAAGTCCTTGATACACTTTGAGTTGATTTTTGTGCAGGGTGGGAGATAGGGGTTTAATTTCATTTTGTTACATATGGATTTCCAGTTTCCCCAGCACCATTTGTTGCTGGGGAATGTATGGCTTTGGCATACATAGTATAAGGTATCTGTATTTATGTGTGTTTGTTTCTGTATCCTATATTTTGTACCATTGGTCTACAAGTCTTTTTTGGCGCCAAGACCATGCCATTGTTGTTATTATAGTTCTGTAGTGTAATCTAAGAGCTGGAATGGTGATCTCTCCTGATTCACTTTTCTCGCTAAGGGTTGCTTTGGTTATTCTGGATCTCTTATTTTTCCAAAGGAATTCCATGATTGTTTTTTTTTAATTCTATGAACAATGTTATTGGGATTTTAATTGGAATTGCATTGAATCTGTTTAACACCTTTGGAATTATGGCCATTTTAACAATATTTATTTTAACAAGAGCACAGGAGGTCTTTCCACCTTCTAAGGTCTTCTTCAATTTCTTTCTTTAGATTTCTGTAATTTTTATTGTAGAATTCTTTCACTTCTTTGGTTAGATAGATTACCACACATGTTTTTTTTAAATCTATTGCAAATGGGGTAATGTTCCTAATTTCTCATGTAGTGGATTCATCACTGATGTCCAGGAATGTATTTGATTGATGGATGTTAATTTTATATCCTGCTACTTTGCTGAATTCATTTATTAGTTCTTGAAGTATTTTGGTGGAATTTTTTGGAACTTAGAAATACAGAATTATGTTGTCAGCAAATAAAAGTTCTTCTTTTACTCTTCATATAGATTTATTTGCTTTCTTCTCTCTAATTGGTCTGGCTAGAGTTTCCAGGACAGTGTTGAATAGAAGAGGTGGTAGAGGGTATCCATGTCTTGTTCCAGTTCTTAGAGGGAATACTTTCAATTTTTCTCCATTTAGAATGATATTGGCCTTGGACTTAGCACAGATAGCTTCTACAATGTTGAGGTATGGTTCTACTATTCCTAGTTTTTCTAGTGTTTTGAACATGAAGAGATGCTGTATTTTCTCAAATGCTTTCTCTATAACTATTGAGATGATCATATGCTTCTTAACTTTAAATCTATGTATGTGATGTATTACTTTTATTGATTTCCAGATGTTGAACCCTGGAATGAACCACACTTGTTCATGGTGCACTTTTTTTTAATATGGTTTTGGATGCAATTTGCCAAAATTTTATCTTGGTATCTATGCTCATCAGGGATATTGGTCTGAAGTTTTCTTTCCTTGATATGTCTTTGTCTTGTTTTTGGTATCAAGGTTTTACTATCCTCATAGAATGACTTTGGAAGGGTTCCCTTCTTTTCTATTTCACAGAATAATTTGGAAACATTGTTGTTACTTCTTCTTTGAAGGTCTTTTAGAACACAGTTGAGAATCCATCTGGTCCTGGGTTTTTTCTTGGTTGGTAGGCTTTTAATGGCTTCTTCTATTTCATTGCTTGAAATTGATCTGCTGGAATTGTGTATGTTCCCCTGAATCAGTTTAAGTAGAACATATGTCTCTAGAAAATAGTTGATGTCTTTAAGATTTTCCATTTTATTGGAGCATAAATTTTCAAAATAATTTCTGATTACATTCTGTATTTTGGAAGTATCTATTGTGATATTTCCTTTTTGATCATGAATTTTAGTAATTTGAGTCCTCTCCATTATCATGGCTAAGGGTTTTATCAAATTTATTTATTTTTTCAAAGAACCAACTTTTTATTTTGTCAATATTTCAATTGTTTCTTTGTTTCTATTTAATTGATTTCAACTCTGATTATAATTATTTCCTGTCATCTGCTGCTTTTGGTGTTGATTTTTTCTTCTTTTCCTAGGGCTTTGAGATGTAGATAGGTCATTTATGTGTTGACTTTCTATTATTTTAGTTAACGAGCTCAATACAATGAAATTTCCTCTTAGCAGTACCTTCATAGTGCCCCAGAGATGTTGATATGTTGCATCCGTGTTCTCATTTACCTCTAAGTATTTTTTTATTTCCTTCCTGATTTCTTCTTTTGTATATTCATCATTTGATAGCATATTTTTTAGTCTCCAGGTGTTAGAGTAGCTTCTATTTTTTATTCTATCATTTCTAATTTCAATCCATTATGATCATATAGAATGCAGGGTACTATTTCTATTTTTTGTATTTTGTAAGAGTTGGTTTGTGGCATATGGTCTATTTTAGAGAAAGATCCATGAGCTGCTGAGAAGAAAGTGTATTCAATCACTGATGGATGAAATATTCTATATGTGTCTGTTAAGTCTACATTATTGATTGTATTATTGAGTTCTCTACTTTATTTCTTCAGTTTATGTTTGGAGGATCTATCCAGCAGTGAGGAAGGTATGTTAAAGTTACTTAGTACTATTGTGCTGTTGTGTATTTGATTCTTGAAATTGAGAAAGGTTTGTTTGATGTATGTAGATGGTCCATTGTTTGGGACATATATATTTATGATTGTTATGTCTTATTGACATTTAATTTCCTTAAGCAGTATGAAATGTCCTTCTTCGTCCCTTTGGATTAACTGTGGTTTTAAGGCCACTTTATCTGATATGAGGATAGAAACCCTACTTGTTTACACAGTCCATGTGAGTGGTATGTTTTTTTTCCCATCCTTTCACCTTCAGTCTGTGGATGTCTTTTCCTATGAGGTGTGTCTCTTGGAGACAGCATATTGTTGGGTCTTGTTTCTTAATCCAATGTGCCAGTCTGTATCTTTTGATTGATTAGTGTAAACCATTAACATTCAGGTTTATTATCGAGATATGATTTGTATTCTCAGTAATTTGGTTTTTAATTTGACTTAGTTTCTCCTTTGATTGACCTTTTCTTTAGTGTAGTTCCTCTCTTTGCTGATTTTCATTGTTTTTTTTTTTCATTTCCTCCTCATGGAATACTTTGTTGAGAATGTTCTATAGTTCAGGCTTTCTTGTTGTGAAATCTTTTAATTTTTGTTGATCATGAAAGGTTTTTATTTCATCTTCAAATATGAAGTTTAATTTTGCTGGGTATAAAATTCTCAGTTGGCCTTCATTTTCTTCCTGAGCTTGATATATGTTATTCCAGGACTTCCTGGCATTAAAGTCTGGGTTTAGAAATCAGATGAGATCTCAATAGGTTTCCCCTACACATAATCTGATATTTTTGTTCCTCAGTCTTTAAATTTCTATCTTTATTCTGCATTCTAGGTATTTTCATTATAATATGCCCTGGTATGGGTCTGCTGTACTTTTGTACCTTTGGAGTCCTGTAAGCCTCCTGCATTTCACTTTCCATTTCATTCTATAGGTTTGGGAAATTTTCTCATATTTCTTCATTGAAAAGATTTTACATTCCTTTGGTTTGTATCTCCACACCTTTAGCTATTGGGAGAAATCTTAAATTCATCTTAATTTTCATGTTGTGCGATAGTCCTTGGAAGTTCTGTTCATAGTTTGTTAAAATATTCTCTCCATGGTCAACTCTATTTTCAAGATTATATATTTTGTCTTCATTGTCTGAGGTTCTGTCATCCAAGTGGTCTAGTCTGTTGGTGATGCTTTCCAATGAATTTTTAATTTGGTTTATTGTTTCCTTCATTTCAAGGATTTCTGCTTGTTTTTCTTTTCAGAATCTGCTTCTTTATTGAAGTGATCTTTCACTTCCTATATTTTCTCTCTGATTTCACTCCTTATACCACTTTACTTTGCAGATCTGTTTACATGTGTACATTCTGAACTGCTTCTCTGACATGTCTTCCCCTGTGGTATGGATTATTTTGTTATTAGAGTATCTTGGTTTACATGGGTGATTTGTTCCCTTGCTTTTTCATGTTGTTTTTGTGTCTACCCATCTAACAGTTTTGATCTGAGGCAGTAGAGTTTCTACCCTGTAGACTGAGTGTCTGTGAAGGTTTCCAGTACCTCACTATTAAGGGGGAGACAAATAATAACAACCACCAATGCAAACAATATGCAGCATTAAACCAAATAGTTCCTGCTATGACATCAAAATGTTGATTATCACAATAAGCAGAAATTATATGATCAGTTATTGCCTATAATCAAAACAGCAAGTTTTCAAAATAGTTTACAGTTTCAAATGGTGGACAGGGAGATAACAGAAGTGGTATCGGATGTGATGATTTTGAGAGAGGAGGAGAGAAGAAGTAAAAAAATTAAGGAAGAGAGAAAGAGAGAACAATAGAGATTGACTGTTAGTCGTAGAAAAGAATCATGGGAAACAGGTTGGAGAAAAAATATATATATATAAAATATGTTTATAAAAATTAAAATAAAGGAATATAAAACAAACTAAAATATACTAAGCAAACATCCTAGTTCACAAAAAAACTAATCCATAAAAATAACTGGCTTCAAAAATACTAGAAATGAAAAAAACAATATATATGAATAGGTATAAATGTTCATGTGCCATTAAAATCACAACTAAACACTGAAAAAGAATAAAAAAGAAAAGAAGAAGAGAGAAACCTCGAGGAAAAGTTCAAGAATTCTTTCTGCTGGAGATCAGGGGACCCTCAGCTCCTGTCCTCAGCAGCTGGAGGCGGGGTCACCTGGAGCACCTGGAGGCTGGTGCTCTGGCCTCTCTCTGGACTGCGGGGCTGAGAGAGGGGCTCCCTCTAGGGGCCGAGCTCCTGGAGGCGGGGCTCAGGCGGAGGCGGCTCCAGCCTCCTGGCTGAATGCCAGTTGGTGTGGATGGAGGTGTTAAGTCAGCGCACCTCCAGGGCCCAGTGCCTGCTGGTGCACGCTGGAGGACCGTGCCCGAGGGCTCTCCCTAGGTTCCCCTCGTGTGGTGGGGGAGCCAGTTCTGAGTCCCCTGTGTCGCCTTGGGACTCCACGTTTCCTGGTCTCAGGTTCAGCCTCCAGACAGTCTCTGGGAAGATCCCTGCCCTTCCCAGTTCTGAGTTCCTGGCCAGATGCGTCTCTCCCAGTGGGTCCTGCAAGCAGTCAGATTGGAGGAGGAGGGGAAGAGCAAGGTGGGTTTCCAGGACCAGTTGTCCCCTGTATAAACATGTCTCCATGTTTGAGTTTCTCCTGGTCATTCAGGCACACTCTATGCCATGTAGTGTGGGTTTACTGGGCCGGTATTTTGATCCAAACTAGGGTTTGCCAGGATTAGGCTTCCTCAGTTGCCTGCCACTGCGCAGCTGCAACATGGTTCCTTCCTTTGTTCTCCACATACCACCTGGACAGATGGCAGCATCTTTCCCTGCAGGCGAATATTGTGCAGTGCATCTTTCAGGTTTGCCAGGCAATGTCCTTGATCTCTAAATGCTTTCTACCCATACAGTCCTTGGGGCTCTCACAAATGTGGATTCCTTTAATTCTCTTATGCTCAGGGACCCAGCCTAGGCAGTGACTGTGCCACTGGGGATTTCTTCCTTATTTTATTATATCCAATCTCCTGTGTCCCCAGTCTGCGTTGTATGTTCAGTTTTAAATTTCAATAAAGTCCCCCTCCTTTTTTTCTTTTTGTTCACCCACCTTGCAGAGAATGCTGCCTGTATGTTTTCTTGATTTCATGCCACAGAGCAGCCAGGAATGTGCCCCTCCTCTATTCTGCCATCTTGAAAAACCCCTGCAACTCCCATTTGTGATAAAGTAAAATAGAATCCATCTCAATATGATGGAAAAAATATACATATATCAAACGAAAAGCCAGTATCAAATTTCATAAGAAAACTTTAAATGCATTCTCATTATAGCCAAGAAATAGACTAGATATTATTTACACCACTGTTTTTATTGATTTTTAATATTTTCTGAATTTTAGCCAAGGCAATTAAATGAAGTAAAAGAATAAAATATATTAAAATGAGAAAGTCTGTGGACAATGGTTATTTTTAGATTATACCTGCACACACACATATACACTTGCACACACAAACACACAGGTTTTCTGCAAACATCAAGAGAATTGACCAAAAGAGAATTAACATTATGAGCAATATAACAATTCAGCAAAGCTTCTGTGTGCAAAATACATGTGCAAATAGCTTTTATATATAAAGCAATCAATTCTAACATATAATAGACAAAAGACTCCATTTATACCTTACGAACTGACTTAACAAGAAATGTTTCAGGACTATATGAACAAACTAAGGCACTATGAGAAACACCAAAGAGAAACAAATGAAAAGATATACTAATTGTGGGTAGGAAGATACTATCTCAAACATTCCTATTTTCCCTAATTTAATCTTAGATCCTTATCTCACACCATACATTATTTCCAGATGCATTAAAGATTAAAAACAAAAGCATAAAATATTAGTATTAAATATGGGGTAAATTGTTTTTAGACCAAGTCTCAGAATGAGCCAGCAGGAATACAAGGCACTCAGGGGAAGGTTCAGAGATCTGAGGAGATTGGAGAAAATTTGAAAAAAATCATTGACAAAAAGAGGGAGGAATACCTAAGGAAATACAGGAAGTTATGTCACAACGTCAACTCTCCAGGTGATATTGAAGACATTACATTTTCACAGGCTCCAGTCTGTAGGTTGAGTAATTTTCTCCAGCAATGCCTAGCTCATTACTCAAAGACCACTGACTGAGATCCAAGATGGCGGATTAGAGGAAGGCTGCATTCCTACTTGCTCTGTGGATTCCTACTTGCTCGGGATTCAAACAGCAGGAATATGACTCTCAACGAGATTTTATATTCAAAGCACAAATAAGGGGTCCCCAGGTGCCGCTCCAGAACCAACTCAGCCGGGCTGGGCTCGGCCCCGCCGCGGGCAGCTACTATCCGGGAGCGCCGGGCCCCGCAGCTGCTTCGGAGCCGCCGACCTGGGTCTGCGCCAGCCAACGGGTGAGTGCGGGTCCCCAGCAGCGCTTTGGAGTCGCTGGCCGCGGCTCCGGCACCGGCCGGCGGCCTTCCAGGCGGAGACCGAGCATCTTGGGTTACCTGGGACATCCAGAGGCGGGGAGTTGGAACTAATCCACTAATCCACGCCATTTTGGCGGCTTAACTGGCGGAGAAGTTCCGTTTCCAGCTTCCTTTGGCCTCCAGCTGCCCCTGGAGAGGTCTGCCCCGAGCCCCTGGGATCGCTGACACCAGCGGGGAGCTGGAACTGCTCTGAGTTTGGTGGCTTCCCTGGCAGAGGGGGTCCATTTCCAGCTTCCTGGGGCCGCCAGCTGCGGGGATAGCAGACTCTGGCTGGGAGTTGGAACTAACACACGCCATTTTGGCGGCTTGACTGGCGGAGAAGTTCCGTTTCCAGCTTCCTTTGGCCTCCAGCTGCTCCTGGAGAGCTATGCCCGGAGCCCCTGGGATCGCTGACTCCAGCGGGGAGCTGGAACTGCTCTGAGTTTGGCGGCTTCCCTGGCAGAAGGGGTCCATTTCCAGCATCCTGGGGCTGCCAGCGGTGCCTGGAGTGGTCCCGCGGGGAGCTTAGGGCCTTTGGCGCCAGCTTACAGGGTCCCCAGGAGAGAGCAACCACCTGCTACTGCCTGAACCCCCAGCTAGGAGTTCAGGTCAGCCTGGGCTCTCAAGCCCAGTGTCTCCATCACTGAGCACAGTTCTGTGACACCACCCCAACTTGAACTAGTGCCCAGGCCCACACCCAGGCCCGGAGTCTACCACCTTGCTGTATCTAATTGTCTATCAACACTAGGCTGCCTCTGCCCAGAAGCATTGATCATTCCCAACCTGGAGGTAGTGGGACAGCACCTTTCTTGCTGCCTTCAAGAGACTCATCTCATAGAAAAACATGCCCACACTCTAAAGGGGAAAGGTTGGGAAAAAGCATACCATGCACACGGACTGAGTAAAAAAGCTGGGGTTTCCATTCTCATTTCAGACAAAGCAGACTTCAAACCAAAAATAGTCAGAAGGGATAAAAAAGGACATTTCATATTGCTTAAAGATAGCATAAATCAACAGGACATAACAATCATAAATATTTATGCACCAAACAATGGCGCATCCATGTATGTCAATCAGATCCTTCTCAATTTCAGGAATCAAATAGTCCAAAACACAATAATACTCGGAGACTTTAACACTCCTCTCTCACCGTTGGACAGATCTTCCAAACAAAAATTGAATAAAGAAACTATAGGACTCAATGACACAATCGCTAATTTGGGCTTAACGGACATATATAGAATATTCCATCCATCAAAAAGCGAATACACTTTCTTCTCAGCAGCTCATGGGTCCTTCTCTAAAATAGACCATATGTTATGCCACAAAGCTACTCTTAACAAATACAAAAACATAGAGCTACTACCTTGTATACTATCAGATCATAATGGCATGAAATTAGACATCAACGAGAAATTTAGAAACAGAAACTACTCCAAGACCTGGAGATTAAATAATATGCTATTGAATGATACATGGATAACAGAAGACATTAGGGGGGAAATTAAAAGATTCTTAGAGGTCAACGAGAATAAAGATACAACATATCGAAATCTCTGGGACACTATGAAAGCAGTGCTAAGAGGAAAGTTCATTGCAGAGAGTGCATTTAATAAAAGAATGAAAAGTCAACAAATCAATGACCTCACATTACAGCTCAAAGCCCTAGAAAAAGAGGAACAGATCATCACCAAAAGTAGTAGAAGACAGGAAATAATCAAAATCAGAGCTGAAATCAACGAAATTGAAACAAAAGAAACAATTCAAAAAATTGACGAAGCACAAAGTTGGTTCTTTGAAAAAATAAACAAAATTGATAAACCCTTAGCCATGCTAATAAAGAGAAGGAGACAGAAACTCCAAATTACTTTAATTCATGATGGAAATGGAAATATTACAACAGACACAATTGAAATACAAAACATAATAAGAAGCTACTTTGAAAATTTATACTCCAACAAAATAGAAAACCTGGAAGACATCAACAGGTTCCTAGAGGCATATGAGCCACCCAAACTGAATCTGGAGGACATACACAACTTAAATAGATCAATCTCAAGCAATGAAATAGAGGAAGTCATCAAAAACCTACCAACAAAGAAAAGTCCAGGACCAGATGGATTCACAGCCGAGTTCTACAAGACCTTCAAAGAAGAGCTCATTCCAATACTCCTCAAAGTATTTCATGAAATAGAGGAGGAGGGAACCCTTCCAAACTCATTCTATGAAGCTAATATCACCCT